>CM040438.1:3880536-3897537 GCA_022702705.1 Papilionanthe hookeriana x Papilionanthe teres | reverse complement strand
ATCGTCTGAGGTTTTCAAGTTTTGTTAACTTGCTCAGTGAACTAGGACATTTGAATGTCCTATAAGTGAAGTAACATTTCATTTAATATTACTGTTTAGGAGTTATGATAACTAAAGCTCTAAGTGCAAAATGATACTTAATGATTTGTGATGCAAATTTAAGTTCAAATTAATGATTTAAGTTTGGAATAGTGTTCAAGTTATTTTAGATTTGTTTTTGAGTTCTTTATGTCTTAGGTGATGTTATTTAATTCAACTTAATTCAATTTAATTTAATTTAATTTAATTTAATTCAATTTAATTCAATTTAGTTTGATTTGATTTAATTTAATTCAATTTAGTTTGATTTGATTTAATTTTTAATTTAATTTAATTTAATTTAATTTAATTTAATTTAATTTAATTTAATTTAATTTATTTAATTTAATTTAATTAATTTATTTAATTTAATTTAATTTAATTTAATTTAATTTTATTTATTTAATTTAATTTATTTAATTCATTTAATTTAATTTAATTTGTTTATTTAATTTAATTTAATTTAATTTAATTTAATTCAACTTTTAATCTTAGTTTAATTTAATTTAATTTTAATTTAATTTACTTAATTTAATTTATTTTTTAATTTAATTTAATTTAATTTTAATTGAAATTTTTGAAAGAGTTTAATGATTTAATTTTAGTTTAATGATTAAGTCTTTTAATATTTTAAATTTGAGTTATCATTTTAATTAAGAGTTGAATATTAATGAGATGATTAAATTTAGGGATTTTTAAATTAAAGAATAAATCTCTTCCTAATAATATCCCTATTTTAATAATTCCAATTTTATTATTCTTCCAAATTTAATCAATTATTTAATTAAGGTTTAATCATTTTAAATTGCTTAATGGGTTTCTACCCTTTAATAATTTAAATTTCAATCATCCAAATCAGATTAGGATCAAATATTTTACTTGTTAATTTTTTTATTAAACCTAAAGTTTTAATTAAGGGTTAAAATTTTAATTACCATTTTGCCCTTTAAGCTTAATAATTTTATAACTCACTAAATTGAACTCAAATGAACTTGAAATTTTTATGTGACTTCACTCATATGTCAATAAAGACATGAGAGGAGAAAATGTGATTTTTCTGTATTTAATTTATTTATATAATTATTTTTAGTAGCAAATAGAGATTTTCAAGGAAAATTTGATAACATGACCAAGGGAAAGTTTCTGTCCTTAAGAAAATTAGGGGACATTCCTAATGACCAGAGGACCACTTGGACTAATTTTGGTGATTTTTTGAATTATATTATTTTTATTATAATTATTTTAAGTTCTGGAGTATTAATTAATTTAAAAATAAAATAAATGTCGAAAATTGAATTTTATAATTTTTAAAATTCTCTCTGATATCAAGGATTCCAGAGAATCAAATTTTACAATTTTCTGATTTTTCTTTGATTTATTATAATTATTTTAGTGAAAATACTAGAAAATACATTTTTTTAATTTTAAAATGACCCTAGAGCTTTAAAAATTAATATCTCACCAAATAGGCCTAAGAAAAATATGGGGTTTGTTCCTCAGTGATTAGAATTCAAAATGTGACATTTTGGTGAATTTTATTATTTTTGTGATTTTTATTATTTTTTAATTATTAAAAATATTAAAATAATATTAAAAATCAACTTTTTTAGAAAATTGAAATTTTAATTTTCTTAAACTCCCTGATATCAGAGAGACTCCAAAACCAATTTGGTGAATTTTTGAAAGATATTTTGAAAGTTATGAATTTTTAAAGTTTTAAATGACTAAGTGGCTTAATCAACCCAATTAGTGGGGCTAACTAAGTCCAATTGACCTCAAATTTTTATGGTGGGTTCCTCTGATCCTAAAGGTCAGTGGAGAATTGATTTCAAGTCAATTTGATGTATGGTTAGCTCTAATTAATTAGAGACCTATTTTGGGTGTTTAAGCCAATTAGGGTTATTTTAAGTGAATTAACTCAAGTTCTATTTTTCCTAGGGTTCTCTGGTCATAAGGAACATCACCAAATTTTCCTAGGATTTATTACACAACATGCTATTTATTAGAATTAAAATACTCTAAACAGTGACATGAATTTAAAAAATCAATAACTCTTCATAGGGATGGCCTCGACTTTGGAAAATTCGAGAGAATGTTCCCAAATTCGGAGGCTTCAAAAGCCCTATGGTCTCATGCTATGGTGAATTGTATGAATGCATGGAGAATTAAAACAATGCAGGGAGTAAATAATTAATTAAAAATAAAATACTGGACAAAATTAATTAATTTCTTTTCACATTATTCTCCTCTGTTCACCTGAGCAAGAGGGTATTTTTATTTTATTTTTATGATTTTCCTACACAAAGTTATTAATTTTTGAAGTTTAGGGAATTAAATAAATAGAAAATACCCCTAATTTTATACTTATCCACGCGGCGCCAGCTGAAACATCGGCGACTCCGAAGGGGTACGTGTCGCGCTGTGATTGGGCGCCGCCATCCGAGTCATTCGTCCCGGGGCCCGCCGTATCGTTCCGTCTCCTCATCCGGCGCGATCCCCGGCCGTCCGTGCGCGCGTGTATTAAATGGACGGCATCCGTTCATCGTCCCCAAGTGTCCTCACCCGAGAGCCGTCCACACTAAATCCTTAATATCTCACTCGATACTCAATGAATTTTCATGTTCTTATGCTCTATGGATTCGTCTTGAAGAGACGAACACATCTATACGGTTATCATGCATTGAAATTAAGGCATTTGAAATGGAGAATCTCCAGAAGCTCGGGATGAAGAATTAGTTCATACCTTTGCTCGGAGAAGTGTGGCTTCGATCCGAGAGTTGTTGCACCTTCGATTGGATCCCAGCAAGCTCCGGATGAAGTCTCCCGGTCGCAGTGAATTGTCTAGATGTGATTTCGACCAAGCCCGATCACAAAGCTTGGAGGGCTGGAGCAAGCCGGGTGGCCCGGAGATGGGGCTTTTGTTGGTGGACACCTTCCCTCGGTCCAGTGAAGGTGTAGATCCAATCAATTTGGGGATTGGCTCACTCGTGGAGAAGTGTCCTGGTTTTGGGTGGAATTTCAACTCTGAAATTGAGCTCACAGAGAATAAATGGCAGGGGGATCTCACTGGGGATCAAGTGCTCTAAGTATGGAGAATGATCTGGGGCAATTTTGGCAGAGTTTCAGTAAGGTCTGGTTCAACACCTCTCATGGCCGAGAAGGTGAGGGGTTTAAATAGACATGGCTGGAGGCTCTCCCAGGGGGTGTTGAGGGCTGGGATCAGCTGCTCCTGGCATGTGAAGAACAGCCATAATGGCCACTGGGGATGGGGCAGCTCAGCAGGTGAGAATTCCAAAGTTGGCTCACATGTAAGCTCTCGGCCATGGTGTTTTCCGGCGACTGGGTGGCCGGCCGGCCAGGGTCAAGTCACCCTCAAGCTCAGGTGGGTCAGGGCTGGGGTTTGGTGCATTCAATTGAGGTTTGACATGTGTAAAGGAGTTTGATTTAAATGGAATGGGAGAAGGCTCACTTTGGCTTGGTTTGGGTCAACCCACCATTTTGGGCTTGGTGCACCCTTCCAAGCTCGATTTTGAGCTGAAGGGAAAGTCACTTGGATCGGCTTGATTAGTGGGGTCAAGTCACAATCCAAGTACAATTAAGCTTAAGCAAGAGTTAGGGGAGACATGGGAGTGGTTAATCACTCTTAAGAGAATCATTAAAGGGTCCCCTCTTCTTGCCATTTTGGGCATGGTGACAAGTCAAACCTCCCCATGGCTTCATGTGGCTTGTCTATGGCTTGCATGGCTTGCATTTGGCTTGAAAAAAAGTTGACTTGTTTCATGAAAAAGGGTTTTAGAAATATTTGTCATTTAGGGGGTAATTTGGCATGAGGCTTAATTTGGAATTATTTGATGATGTGATTAGAACTTAGGGAATGGCTTTGATTAAATGGATGGCAAATGGAAATGTCATGTGGGCTTTAGGGCCAATTTTGGGCTTTTGTATTTGGTGGAAATGGGCTTTTAGGAAGGTTTAGGGAAGTGGGCTTTTAGGTTTGAAAATGAATTTATGGATAGAAATTTTGTAAAGAGGTTGGGCCAAATAATTGTTGAGTTTGGTTTAGGGATGTGTCATGAGTGGTTTGGAGTCAATTTGGTGTGATTTGGACTTGAATTGGTTTGAATTTGGGTTTAATTGGTAAGTGGGCCTATGTAGGTCAAATTGGGCTAACTTGGGCCAATGTTGGGCTAGAGTTGAAATTGATGTAAAATTAATGTTGGGGAATATTTATGGGAGTGTTTCAAAGAGGTTTTGGCTTTGATGGGTTTTGATTTTGGGATTTGGGCTCATTTGGGCTAGGTTTGGGTTTAGGTCAAAAATGGGCCTTTTAATTTTGGGTTGAATTTGAGTGGGGTTTGGGTCTAAATTTTGGGCAAATCATGTTAGTGTTTTGTTTATGGGGATGTCAAGGAAGGTTTAGAAAAGATTTGGGTTTAATTGGAGTTGAATTGGGTGAGTTTGGGTTAAGTTTGGGTCATGGGTCCAAATTGGGCTTTAAGGCCAAAAGTGAAATTGGATCCAAATTTCAATCAAATTGGGCTTGGATTTGGTCTAGATTGGTGTTGGGAATGTTGAATTGAAATTTAGAATTGAATTGGACCAGAATTTGGGTCAATTGGGTAGGTTTAGTTTGACATTGGGTTCACCTAGGGTTAAAATGGGTCAAATTGGGGATTTTGATAAAAGTGGGGTAAATTGACAAAATTGGCCCATGGTGTAGTTGAACAAAATGAAATTGGGAATATTTGGGATTTTCTGGAATTTTCTGGGAATTTTCTGAATTTTTGGATTTTTTGGCTAAGAGGGGTATTTTGGGTATTTGGAGAGTATTGGGAGGTTTTCTTGGAATTTTTGGTATTTTTGGGTATGTGTGATCAATTTGAGTGATGTGGAAATGTTTAGGAATGATTTTGGAGAATTTTGGGTGATTTGGAAATTTTTGAGAAATTTGGACTATTCGGGGCTTTGGGTAGGTTGGCGGGTGTAGGGTCCCGGGGTCAAAAATTGAAAATTTGGAAAATTGAAGATTGGGTGGATGTAAGTGGAAAGAAGTCATTTTGGTTGAGCCATGAAGCCATATCAAGCCCACATGAGCCATGAAGGGACTCATTTGAGGCATTCACCATGTTGTTCCTAACCCTCTTGCCAAGGGCTTAGGGGTTAAGGACCATCCATGTGAATCACCTACATGAGTCAGGAGGTCAAGTCGGGTATGGGTGTGTTTTAGGAGGTGTGTGAAAGTGTAGTGTGTAGGTGTAGTGTGTGTGCAAGTCAACCCTTCACCGGACCGAGCCACCCGAGGCGGTCCTAAGGCCAAAGAGTCTCATAGGAACTCATTCTTTAAACTTCCACATTTGATTTCAACCCTCTAGGTGATTAGGGGTCTACGATCGAGTTTGTGGAGTTTGCGGGGAGTTAAGAAGTGGTTTGAATTTCTAAGTGGTGGATCCCAATTCTAGTCCTCTAAGATAGTCAAAGGAAAAGCCTAAGGCTAGATCCTAAGTACTAAAGAGAAGAAGAGAAGACCTCATCAAAAATGAGGTCAACAAGTAGTAGAGCGGATTTTCTTTTCCTTCGTCATTGACCTGGGCTAGCAGGGCTCTGAGAGAGTCGTCTAAAGCTGTGGTATAAAGTATTAACGGTCTACCTAAGACTGGGGCTGCTAAGACACGAGGTGTCATTAATTATTGTTTGATGTCATCGAAGGCATTTTGAAATTTGGAGTCCCAAGTAAACTTGGCATCCTTCTTGACCAAAGCAGAAACAGGCTGACACCTTCCTGACAAATTTGAGATAAAGCGTCGAAGATATGCAAATTTTCCTTGAAAGGATTGTAGTTGTTTCAGGGTTTCAGGAGGCGGCATTTCGAAGATAGCTTTAATCTTTTCCGGATCGATTTCAATTCCACGATGTCGAACAACAAATCCTAAGAATTTCCTAGAGGTGATGACGAAGGTGCATTTCAAGGGATTCATCTTAAGGTTATATCGTCTTAATCGCTCAAAAACAATTCTCAAATCATACAAGTGATCCTCTTTTATTTTACTCTTAATGACCACATCATCCACATAACACTCGACCTGGTTGTGAATGAGATCATCAAAAATCCTTGTCATTGCTCTTTGATAGGTTGCTCCAGCGTTCTTTAATCCAAACGACATCACTGTGTAGCAGTACACTCCAATCGGCGTTCTGAAGGCTGTAAGACTTTCATCTTCCGGTGCCATCTTTATCTCATTGTATCCCGAAGATCCATCCATGAATGAGAAGACTTCATGTGTTGAAGCAATGTCGATCATCAATTCTGGAATGGGTAGCGGGAATTCGTCCTTTGGACATGCTTTATTTAAATCTCTGAAGTCTACGGAGATTCTGATCTGACCATTCTTCTTTCTGACTGGTACCTCATTGGCTAAACAAGTTGGATATTGTTCTTCACGGACAAATTTAGCATCTATTAGCTTCTTAACTTCAGCTATTACTTGTTGTTCAATCTCCAGACGCATTCTTCTCAGAGCTTGTCTGACTGGAACAACAGTGTGATTCACTCCTAGCTTGTGAACTGCGACTTCCGGAGCTAATCCTGGCATTTCATCATAACTCTAAGCAAAACAATCCTTGAATTCCATCAATAGCTTGATTATATTTTCGGAGTCTTCTTTATTGAGTAAGGAGCTAACAAAAGTCGGCCTAGGCTCTTCACTAGTACCTAAGTTAACTTTCATTAACTCGTCTATTGTAATTTAATTTCTTCTTCGAATTCTGGTGGAGCATTTCCGATTGGTAGATCTTTGAGATCTTCTGAGGCTTCCAAGTAGTCTTCATTAGGCTCGCAAGTGACAACCAAGCAAAATCCCGTATCGTCAACTGATCCTACTGTGTCGAATCCGAGACCATGTTTTGAATTGGAGGCTGGCTGGCATTATTCCATAATTTTTCAAAGTGTTGTGATCGACCTTTTGTCCATTGTTTAGGTAAGATACCACGTTGAATTAAATTTTGAATACAGGGAGAGTACCACTCAAAAGGTAATTCCATTAATTCAGAAGAAGTAACATCTTCAAATTATACATGTTTTTCAGTATTGGAAGAAGAAGCACCATGGTAAAACTTGATCGGCTTAGCACCACCACCATGCACTTCCTTGACCACCATACCCTCGATCTTATTAGAATGGATCGGGGTCAGGGTCATAGTATGTACATAATGGTTAATCTTGTCGTACATTAATTTATATTTTTCGTTCTTTTCATCTTCGAGAGAGATCTTGAACTGGGGTTTCTTTTGATTTACTGTTGCTGCTTCTTTCTTGATTTCTTCTTCATCGAAACTAGTCTCCCAATCAACGTCGATGACTAGTTTCTTCTGTCCAACTGTTCTAATGTCTCCACGACCTCGTCCCCGGCCTCGACCTCGGGTGCGAGTTCTGGAGAAACCTTCACCATCTCACCGTAAGGGAGTGGTGAGTAACTGTTGGACTAGAATTTTAGGCTCTTCATCGTCTTCCACTTCTTTTCGAAGGTTCGTAATAGGCTGCATCTTCATGAATTTCAATCTCGTGTATGGAGAATGGTTGCAAGTCACCTTTGATACTCTGTTCTCCTCCTTCATAATATTTTATGCACTGGTGCAGAGACGACGGTACCATCCGATTTTCATGGATCCATGGCCGACCCAGTAGAGCGTTGAACGATGTCTCAGAATCAATTATGTGGAATTTTGTGGTTGTCTTTGCTAAATCACCAGTCTTCATCAGTAATGTTATCAATCCAAGAGCTCTTTCTCCTTTCTGATTGAACCCTCTTAATAACATCTTGTCTGCTTCGAGGTCCCGAGCATCAATTTCCAAATATGCTAACGTTCGAAGGCTCATTATGTTGATTGAGGCTCCCGGATCAACTAACACACTGGAGAGCGTTAACTTTCCAATAGTGACTGAGATGTACAATGGTCGATTGTGATCAGCCGTTCTGAGTAGTAAATCATTGTCCGTAAATGAAACACCTCGCTGTTCTTTTAACGAGCAAACCTCGTCGAAGGAATTACAGACCATTTGAGTTAAACAAATCTCTGGATCAAGTAGAGCCTTGATCAGAGCTTCCCTCATCTCCTTTAATAGGATCAGAGCGTCGTATATGCTTAGTTTGGCTGGTAGCTTCCTAAGATGGGCTAGCACATTATAGTCCACTTTATTACCATGTTCTTCATTTTCTTCACGAATGGGCAGTTCCTCTGCTGGGGTTGGCTCTTCCTGAGCAACCACCAGCTTTTCTTTATCCTTTGGACCCATTCTTGGGGGTAGAACTTTTCCACTTCTTAGATTGACTTCAGTTATTTCTTCTGAATTTGGTGTTGAATCTGCCGGTGTATCCTCTTGAATTGGAATGACTGGCTCTTCTGCAGTTGCTTCGAAATCTGATGACACTAATTTTATTGCAATCGAAGAACCTCAAAATTCACAAATAGACTCGTCGCTTGCTGAGCTTTCGTAGCCATCCTTTTGAACGTGTTCTCCTTCGTCGTGGTCATTAAGGTTTAGTATGATTTAAGAATCGTTATTTATATCGGAATCGAGATCCGGATTAGCTTGGTTTTCGTTTGTTACGTAATCGCTAGAAACAGTCAAAACGTAGCCAACGCCAAAACTCTTATCATTATAAGATCCCGCCGGGGCGAGCAAATAATCATACAGAGTCAGAGGTTCGAGGGATTTCTCCCCCGAATCGGAAACAAACAACTGTCGGCATATTTTTAGGTTGAGTGTTGTATTTTTGAAAAGAGGTCTCCTACATAAATTTTCGGTGAATTTTAAATTTTAAATTTAATTTAAATATAGATATAATTTGGAAAGTAGCATTTGATTTTGAAAATAATTTTAAGTTTGAAAATTTTAAGATGTGAAATCAAACCGATCTCACATCCCAAATAGTTTATATAAACGAGCACCACACCACAAACTGTATATCTATCCCAGAGAGTAGACACACTGCTTGATGATGGGGCTCGGTTAAATAAACTAGAAGATTTGTGACATCCGTTTGGTCTATGAACCAATTTTATAAGCCGACAAGTTCCCCTGCTTAATATAAATGAATTAGACAGGGTTTATATTACCTGGGTTCTTAAAGTTCACTATAAGGGCAAGCCCCTATAGTTAATTACATCTTATATGAAGTGAATCATTTAAGAAAACTCTCGATAATGATCAGTGTTTTTGCTCTCAAGAATTTCAAAGTTTAAGGTTTTCAAAGGATTGGATTTTTGAAATTTCAAAAGGGATTAGCTCAAATTTGGAACATTTATTTTCAGGAGTCCAAAAGGAAGAGAAATAGGAGAAGCTGGGGATCCAAGAAGAATCTTGGCAACTTCCCAAACTATCCTATTGTTTGGCTTCGAGTTTAAGAAAATCCTAATATTATCTGATATTCAATCTTGCCAATTTTAATTAATTTGGACTTATATTTGTATGATAAAATCATACAAATAGCCTCGAAGATGTGAGGGTTTATGTCGTACCAAACGACTACCTCGGAGTCCTAAGACCGGTTAGGGCTTAATTTACATAACATGATTATGCAAATGCCTAACGAAGATTTGAGGATTTATGTTGCACTAGGCAAACTACCTCGAGTTCCTATGGCTTGGTTATTTAATTCTAAGAAAGTTTTGCTGAAGTAGACTCAGGTTTTGCTGATGACGATGGCCGTGCTGCCCACCATGCCCCGAGCTCCTTGTTGTTGCAGAGGTTTAGTTTTAGAAGTCATAAATCAGGAGATGAGAGAAGTGTTTTGATTTAGAGAAAATCTTAAAATCTAGGTGTTTTTAATATTTTTTAATTAAAACAAATCTTAAAGTTATTATAACAACACCGGTTAAGATCCCACAGTTCCATCCTTCCGGCATCGTTATTTTTATCGGATTCACTTAGTCCAGATGAATTTGCTAAACTTAACTGAATGAGTTCCACACTTTCATTTAGACCGTAGGAAATCCCGTTAGCAACATGTAGGTTACATCATCCAAGGTATTCCCGATCATCCAACAAGACGTTTTTGTTTAGTTGTAGTTGTAGTTTTGTTGTTCTGTTTGTGATTAAATTTTGAGTTGTTTTATATTTTGAAATGTTGTGACGGTGAATTTTATCTTGTAATGACTTTTAATTTAATTTTGGTTTCAGTTTTAGGGACTATCCTAGAGGTGTGGGTTTTCATGCAACAGTTGTTTATCATGCAAGAAAAGTACAGTAAATTGCAATAAAGTAAATTGCAATAAAATAAAAGCGTACCTGGAGGGTCTTCCCGTCATCCCATGCTGCACTTAAAACACATGTTAAGGCATTTAAATATTCCAACAAGTACCTAGATAAAGCTAAGGGAAAGGTTTTTGGTTGTCTACCAAAGTCCTAATCCTATAACTAGTCATCTCCTATGACGTCTAGGTTATTGTGTTTTGGTTTAAGGACGATTTTCTTCATCAAAGAACAATTAAGTTCAATTGTTCTTATAAATATCCTATCATATTAAGGAAGTGCTTAAGACGAGTCTTAAACATCTTTTCAATGCCTCTAGTGATTGTTTTAAGTCCAAGAGAATTTAATTATACAAGTGAATTAATCATCCAGGAGTTTAAGTTTTGTTATCTTGCTCGATGAATTAGGACATTTGAATATCCTATAAGTGAAGTAACACTTCACTTAACACTCCATTTAGAAGTTATGACAACAAGAGCTCTTGAAGGCAAATTGATGTTCAAGTAATTTGTGATTTTAATTTAATTTCAATTAATGGGTTTAAGTTTGGAATAGTGTTTAAGTTGTTTTAGATTTATTTTGAATTCTTTATGTCTTTGGTGATGTTATATTCAATTTAATTTAATTTAATTTTAGTTTAATTTAATTTGGTTTAGTTTTACTTTCAATTTAATTTAATTTAATTTAATTTAATTTTAATTTTATTTTAACTTGATTTTATTTATTTTTTATTTAATTTAATATGTTTTAATTTAATTTAATTTAATTTAATTTAATGTGATTTAATTTAATTTAATTTAATTTAATTTAAATTTTAATTTAATTCAATTTAATTTAATTTAAATTTAAATTTAATTAAATTTTAATTTAATTTCATTTTAAATTTAATTTAATTTAAATTTAAATTTATATTTATTTTAAATTTAATTTAATTTAAATTTTAATTTAATTTTATTTTTTTATGCTTTAAGGATGATTTAATTTTAATTGTTAAAATATTAATTTAATTGAAATCTTAGAAGGATTTAATTTAAATGTTTTAATTTTAATTTAATTTAATGATTAAGTCTTTTAGCATTTTAAATTTTGAATTTGGATTATCACTTTAATTAGGAATTAAATATTATTGAGGTGATTAATTTAGGGATTCTTGAATTAAAGAATAAATTTCTTCCTAATAATATCCCTATTTTAATAATTCCAATTCTTTTATTATTCTTCCAAATTTTAATTAACTAATTAATTAAGGTTTACTTTAATTATTCTTAAAATGATTGGTGGGTTCCTACCCTTAACCATTTAAGTTTCAAACATCCAAAATCAACTTAGTATCAAATATTTTACCCACCCTTTTAATTAAACCTAAAATTTTTAATTATAGGTTAAAATTTTAATTACCATTTTGCCCTTTAAACTTACTAATTTCATAACTCACTAAATTGAGCTTAAATGAATTTGAAATTTTTATGTGACTTCACTCATATGTCAATCAAGACATTAGAGGAGAAAATGTGATTTTTCTGTATTTAATTTATTTATGTAATTATTTTTGGTGGAAAATAGGGATTTTCAAGGAAAATTTAATAATATGACCAAGGGAAAGTTTCTATCCTTAATAAAATTATGGGACATTACTAATGACTAGAAAACCACTTGGACCAATTTTGGTGATTTTTTGAATTATATTATTTTTATTATAATTATTTTGAGTTTTGGGGTATTAATTAATTTAAAAATAAAATAAAGGTTGAAAAATGAATTTTATATTTTTAAAAAATCTCTCTGATATCAACGAAATGAGAGAACCAATTTTTACAATTTTTTTATTTTTATTTGATTTATTAGAATTATTTTAGTGGAAATGCTAGAAAATGCATTTTTTAATTTTAAAATTACCTTAGGGCTTTAAAATTTAATATCTCATCATAGAGACTTAAGAAAAATATGGGATTTGTTCCTAAGTGATTAAAATTCAAAATGTGACATTTTGGTGAATTTTATTATTTTTGTGATTTTTATTATTTTTTTTAATTATTAAAAATATTAAAATAATGCAAAAAATCAACTTTTTTAGAAAATTGTAATTTTAATTTTCTTAAATTTCCCTGATGTCAGAGAGGCTCCAAAACCAATTTGGTGAATTTTTGAGAAATATTTTGAAAGTTATGAATTTTTGAAGTTTAGGTTTGGTTAAATGGCTTAATCAACCCATTTGATAAGGCTAACCAAGTCCAATTGACTTCAAACTTTTATGGTGGGTTCCTCTAATCCTAAAGGTCAGTGGAGAATTGATTTCAAGTCAATTTGATGTATGATTAACTCTAATTAATTAAAGCTTCATTTTGGGTGTTTAAGCCAATTAGGGTTATTACAAGTGAGTTAACTCAAAAACTATTTTTCCTAGGGTCCTCTAGTCATAAGAAACATCACCAAATTTTCCTAGAATTTATTTCACAACATGCTAATTATTGGAATTAAAATACTCGAATAGTGACCTAGAATTGAAAAATCAATAACTCTTCATAGGGATGGCCTCCGACTTTGGAAAATTCGGGAATGTCCCCAAATTCGGAGGCTTCAAAAGCCCTATGGTCTCATGCCATGGTGAATTGTATACATGCATGGAGAATTGAAATAGTGCAAAGAGTAAATAAATAACTAAAAATAAAATACTTGATGAAATTATATGATTTCTTTTCCACATGATTCTCCTCTGTTCACTAAGCAAGAGGGTATTTTTATTTTATTTTTAGGATTTTCCTACACAAAGTTATGAATTTTCTAAGTTCTGGTAATTAAATAAATAGAAAATAGCCCTAATTTCCTTCTTATCCACGCGGCGCCACACCATCCTCTCGCGGCTACGAAAGGCCACGCGTCGTCTCCCGATTCGGCGCCGCCATCCGACTCGGCACTCCGGGGCTCGCGGTTCATGCACCATCGCGCTGTCCGGCTCGATCCAGACCGTCCGCTCGATACACGCTTGATCTGACGGCTTCCAGTCATCGTCTACGACTGGTGTGCACCTGTGACCATCAACCTTCTAACCCTAATTTCTCACTCGATTCTAAACGGATTTTTGTGTTCTTATGCTCTATGGATTCGTCTTGAGGAGACGAACACATCCATACGGTAAACATGCATTGAAATTGATTCAAATTAAATGGAGAATCTCCGTAAGCTCGGGAAGAAGAGTGAGTCCATACCTTTGCTCGGAGAAGTGAAGCTTCGATGCGAGAGTTGTGTCACCTTCGATTGGGTCCAAGCAAGCTCCGGATGAAGTCCCTTGACCCGGTGAATTGTCCGAGTATGATTTCGACCGCGGCCGATTACAAAGCTTGGAGTCCGGAACGGATGGGTGGCCCGGAGAGGGGGCTTTCATCGGGGAACTCCTTCTCTTGGTCTTGTGCAGGTGTGGGTGAGTTTAATTTGACTTTGGTGGAGGATTTGGTAGTGTCCTGTTCTGGCCTGAGAATTAAGCTCCAAAATTGAGCTCAATTAATGGGGATTAGGGCAAGAGAACAGTGGGGATCAAATGCTCTAAGTGTGGGGGAGAGTCTGGAGTGATTTTAGCAGAGTTTCCTTAAGGTTGGTTCAGCACCTCTCATGGTCGAGAGGAGGTGGTGTTTAAATAGGAGAGGGTGGAGGGCCTCCCAGGGGGAGTTAGGGACTGGGATCAGCTGCTCCATGCAAGAGAAGAACAACCATGCCATCCAATTGGGCTGGGACACTTCAGCAAGGGGGAATTTCAATGTTGGCTCACATGGGAGCTTTCGGCCATGGTGTTTTCCGGCGGCCTGGTGGCTGGCCTGCCAGGCACTGGTCACCATCTTGACCAGTGGGGTCAGGGCTGGGGTTTAGTGCAGTCAATTGGCCATGGACATGTGTAAAGGAGTTTTATTTAAATGGAATGGGAGAAAGCTCATTTTGGGTTCAAATTGGTCAATCCATGCATTTGGGCTAGGTTCACCATCCAAGGCTTGACCTTGGGCTGAGGGATAATCATTTGGGTCAACTGAATTGGGGTAGTGAAGTCTCCATCCATGGTGAGGTGGCTAAGCATGGTATAGTGTGTGACATGCTTAAGGTAAAAAAGGTTTAAGGGGGGTTTAAGAAAGAACCCCCTCTTCTTGCCATAAATGGACGAATGACAAGTCAAAGACCCTATGGCTTCATGTGGCTTGAGAATGGCTTGTTCATGGCTTGCCTATGGCTTAGGATAAAGCTTGGTCAATTTCATGGAAGTAGAATTTAGGAATTTTGGTACTTTAGTGGAGAATTTTCATGAAGCTTGATTTGGAATGGTTTAATGATGATTTTGAAACTTAGGAGTGATTTTGATTAAATGGATGGTATGGAGAAAGGTCATGTGGGCTTTGGATTGAAAACTTGGGCTTTTGAAATGGTCTTGGGTGGGCTTTTAAAGTGGTTTAAGGAAGTGGGCCTTTAGGTTAGAAAATGGGCTTTTGAATAGAAAAATTTGCAATGGGCCATGCCAAATGATTGTTGAGTTTTGTCTAAGGATGTGTCATGATTGATTTGAAACAAATTTGAGGTGGTTTGGGTTTGAATTGGGTTGAATTTGGGCTCTTTGGTAAAGTGGCCAATGGTAGGCCAAGTTGGGTTAACTTGGGCCAATGTTGGGGCTAGGGTTGAAATTGATGTAAAATTAATGTTGGGAAATGTTTATGGGAGTGTTTCAAAGAGGTTTCAACTTTTTTTGGGGTTGGATTTTGGAGTTTGGGTCTATTTGGGTTAAGCTTGGGTTTAGGTCAAAATTGGGCTTTTTGGTTTTGGGTTGAATTTGAGTTGGGTTTGGGTCCAAATTTTGGGCAAATTATGTTATTGTTTTGCTTGTGGGGATGTTAGGGAAGGTTTAGAAAAGATTTGGGGTTAATTGGAGTTGAATTGGTTAGTTTGGGCTAAGTTTGGGTCATGGGTACAAATTAGGCTTTAAGGTCAAAAATGAAATTGGATTCAAATGTCAATCAAATTGGGCTTGGATTTGGTCTAGATTGGTGGTGGGGATGTTGAATTGAAGTTTAGAATTGAATTGGACCAGAATTTGGGTCAATTGGGTAGGTTTGGTTTGACATTGGGTTCACGTTGGGTTAAAATGGGTCAAATTGGGGATTTTAACAAAATTGGGGTAAATTGACAAAATTGGCCCATGTTGTAGTTGGACAAAATGAAATTGGGAATATTTGGGATTTTTGGAATTTTCTGGAAATTTTCAGAATTTTTGGATTTTTGGATCAAGAGGGGCATTTTGGTAATTTGGAGGGTATTGAGGGGGTATTTTTGGAATTCTGGGTGTTTTGGGTAAAAATGGTCAATCTGAGTGGTGGGAGAATGTTGGAGATTGATTTTGAGGAGTTTGGGTGATTTTGGAGAATTTTGAAAAATTTGGGTAATTTCAAGGGTTTTTTGGGTAGGCTAGGCGGATCTGGGGTCCCGGGGGTCAAAATTTGAAAATTTGAAAATTTGGAAAATTAAAGATTGGGTGAATGTAAGTGGAATGAAATCATTTTGGTTGAGCCATGAAGCCATATCAAGCCCACATGAGCCATGAAAGGACTCATTTGAGGCATTCACTATGTTGTTCCTAACCCTCTTAGCCAAGGGTCGAGGGGTTAAGGACCATCCATGTGAATCACCTTCATGAGTCGGGAGGTCAAGTTGGGTATAGGTGTGGTTTTAGGAGGTGTGTGAAAGTGTAGTGTATAAGTGTAGTGTGTGTCTAAGTCGGCCCTCACTCGGACCGGGCCACTCGAGGCGATCCTAAGGCCAAAGATCCTATAGGAACTCATCCTTTAAACTTCCACATTTGATTTCAACCCTCTAGGTGATTAGGGGTCTACAATCAAGTTTGTGGAGTTTGCAGGGAGTTAAGAAGTGGTTTGAATTTCTAAGTGGTGGGTCCCAATTCTAATTCTCTAGGATAGTCAAAGGAAAAGCCTAAGGCTAGATCCTAAGTACTAAAAAGAAGAAGAGAAGACCTCATCAAAAATGAGGTCAACAAATGGACCTCAATAGGTGCGGTGAGCTGACGGAGCACACCGCGCGTATTGGCGTTGACCGAAAAGATCAACAAAACCAACACAGATGTCCAAGTGAAAAACTTAGGACGAAGTAGAAGATTTTCCGCTGGGGAGTGTCAAGTGTATCTCCGAGACTGGAGATCCCTGAACTCTCGCTGGGGAAAAGGAAAAGGAGGTGAATCCCAAATCACATGATCTGGGGGAATTTTGATTTAGATTTCATTTTGTTTCAGTTTAAGTTTTGATGTGTGAGCTCAGATTTTAGTTTGAGTTTCAATTTAGATTGAAGTTTTGTTAAAATTAATTTGAAGGGATTTGAACTTGAAATGAAAATTAGAATTTTATGGTTTTAGATGTAACATCTTCAACCTCAAAAAATTTGAATTGATTGGATTGAACCATTACAATGAGGAAAGAACTCAGAGCAGAGTGCGGTATTGGATGTAAAATCCTTAACCTCAACTGACTTGATTTGGTGTGCTTCATTGTAATAGGGAGAGAACCTAAAGCAATGCGGTATTGGATGTAAAATCCTTAACCTCGAATGTTTGATTTTGATGTATTTCATTGCGATAGGGAAAGAACCTAAAGCAATGCGGTATCGGATGTAAAATCCTCAGGTTCCAAGAATTT
>CM040438.1:3829807-3880036 GCA_022702705.1 Papilionanthe hookeriana x Papilionanthe teres | reverse complement strand
AACTTGAAATCAAATTCAAAATTCCCATTTGTTCAAATCAAATCGGTTCGGATTCCTTCAGAATTTAGGAGCTTGAAGCTCATAGCCCAGCTTGATGGTGTTGCCACCTTCTTTCCCCAGCAAGAGTCCCTGGATTTGAATTTTTTTAACCAAACAATCCCCAGCAGAAACTCACTTGCTAAACATTTTGCTCTGTCTTGAGTTTTCACTCAGACAGTTGTGTTGGTCTTGTTGATCTCTTCGGTCAACACCAATACGTGCAGTGTGCTCGCCCAAGACACCACACCTATTGGGGGTCCATTTGTTGACCTCACTTTTGGTTGAGGTCTAGTCTCTCTTTAGAATAGCCTAGGGTCTAGCCATAGGACTCTCCTGGTGACTTTCTTAGAGGACTAGTCATGGAACCCTTCCCATAGAAATTAAAAACTCTTCTTGCTTCACTAGGGGTTTTCATATGCTTAAGGCCTAACCTCCACCTTTTGGTAGGAAAAAGGCAAGCATAAGGAATCCTAGGGGAAGTCTCCTATAGGTGGTCAGACCTTAGGATTTGCCTACGAGTGAGGTTGGAAATCACCACTTATATACTTCACATTCACAACATACACACACTACACATCCTAATTTCAACCCTGAACTCTTTGGAAACTCATGTGGATAGCCCAACCCTAAGTCTATGACTAAGTGGCAGGGACCAACACATAGTGGACCAAAGGTAAGTGACCCTTGGCCATTACATCCTACTCACCTTGAAGCCACCTTCAAATTTCCAAAATTTCAATTTTTGGCACCCAGCCTCCCAAAATTCCCTAAATACCCAAAATTTCCAAAATTACCCAAATTCACCAAAATTCCCCAAAAATCATTCCAAGATATTCCTTACCACATAAATTGACCATTCATGACCAAAAATTCCAAAATTTCCAAAAATACCCCCCAATACCCTCAAAATACCCCCCAATACCCTTTTTGCCTAAAAATCCAAAAATTCCAAAAAATTCTAAAAAAATTTCAGAAAATCCTAAAACTCCGCAATTTCATTTTGTTCAACTACACTATAGGTCAATTTTGCCAAATTAATACACTTTTTAATCCAAAATCCCAACTTGGCCCATTTAACCTAAAGGTGCCTAAATCAAACCCAATCTTGACCCAATGGACCTCAATTTTGATCAAATTCAATTCCAAAGCAAAATTAAACATCCCCAACATTAATCTAGATCAAATTTAAGTCCAATGTGACCCACATTTGATTCCAACTCCATTTAAAATCTAAAATCCCCAATTCTGCCTAAATAACCCAAAACTCCTAAAGTGACCCAATGTCAATCAATTCCTCCCAAATTTCAATTCCAAAATCTTTATAACACCTTTTTAAACTGAATTGGATCATTAATTGCCCATAACTTGAGCTCAGGTCTTACCCAAATCCATTTTGGACCAAAGAAACCCCAATTTTGACCCAAGCTGAACACATGTTTTAAATCCACCAAATGGATCCTCTATACATTGTCAAAACCATTTTATGTCTTCATGAAAATTCTTTTAGACAACCATATCTACATTATTGTTGAAGACCTCTGAACCCCATTCGCACTCAAACTCAAGATAACTTAACCCGAACCCAACATGGTCCAAAATAATTAAAAATTTAATCCATGCCAAAATTGAACCTCCAAATGAGCTCAACCTTCACCTTACTTCCATGCCTTTCCCTTACCTCTCCCTCATCACTCCCTCACCTCTCCCTCACCCTACCCGCCACCTCACCCTATCACCATATCTTCACCATATTTTACCCTCACCTCATCCTCACTCCCTCATTAATTCTTAGCCGTGAGCCTCCCCATTAAACCCCCCCCCCCCACATAATCCCACTTACACACTCTTACACACTCCCTTACACACACACTTACACATTTCCTTATTCTCCATCCCCCACCCCCCAAACTCCTTCTAGCCGTGAGCCTCTCTTCTCCTTCTCCTCCTTCTAAGCTAGCCACAATCAGTCACTTCCTTACTTAGCCAAGGTTTCCCACAAGTGCTTCTCCAAGGCAAGGTAACATCTTCCCCTCCTCTCTACTTTTACTTTTAGTTCAAAATTTCTTAAAGGGAAAAGTTCATCATCATGTTTATGTTTAGCTTGAAGATTTAAGTCACACATACATGTATTTTCTTTAAAAATTCTTCTTCCTCTACATAGGTTTTAAAAAAAAAAATTATGTGTTAATTATTACAAATCTTCAAACCATTTAAATTTTTTCATGCTTAGCCTTAGAAATTTTCTTTTTTCCCTTTCATGCAAGCTATTTAGAATCAAATTCATGTGTAGGTTGTTTCTTCTTCATGCTATCTAAATTTTATTCATGCATAGGCTTAGGAATTCTTTTTTTTATGCAAAGTTATGTAGTTGGTTTTAAATATTTACAAATCTCCACCTATTTCTACTAACTTGAAAAAATAAGAATTAAAATCTAAAAGAAATAATTTAACATAAAGGAAAGAAAAAATAAAAGAAAGGAAAATAAACATAAAGAGAAAAGAAAATAAAAAATAGGAATAAAATCAAATGAAAGGGAATGAAATAAATTTTTTTCAATAACATATAATAATGAAATAACATATAAATAAAATAACTACATAAATTATACATATGTAAATTAATAATATAAATGTAAATATATTATATGTACTAAATAATATATAAATTAATGTTAAATTTATTGTAAATAAATTATAATACACAAAATAAAAAAAAGTTTAAAATAATGTAAATAAATTATATATAAATAAGTGACATAATAAAAATAATCTATACTAAATGTAAATAAATACTACTAAAGCATAAATAACTAAATAAAGAATAATAATATATATGTAAATTAATAATAAAAATATGTAAGTAATAAAAATAATATGATAAGAATAAAATAAATAACCATAAACTTAAATAGATAATGAAAATATGAGAAAGAATAATGATAATAATAATTGAAAATAATTGTAAATTCAAGATAAATAATAAAAATAATCAAATAAAAATATCATGCCTCTTTAAAATAATCTAAATGTAAATATATGTGTAAATAATAATTTTTAATAAATAATGACTTAATATAAATGATCATAACTATAAATAAAGAAAAGAATAATTGAGGAGAGAGAAAATGAAAAGATTTATAATTAAATAAATAATAATATAAATGATAAATAAATAATATGAATGATAAACTTAAATATACATATAATTAATAATAAGAATAAATAAAAATAAAAATTACTTATAATATATATATATATATATATATATATATATATATATATATATATATATATATATATTAAAAGATAAGAATATATAGAATAATTAAATAAATAATACATATATATATATATAAATTAAAAATAATTTAAATAATATAAATAGATAATAAACTAAATTAAATGATAATGAAAATAATAATTTAAATTAAATTAAATAAATTGAATTAAATTAAATTAAATAAATGAAAATCAAATACTAAAATAAATGATAATTTATATAAACAATAAATTAAATTAAATCAAATTAAATTAAACAAATTAAATTAATCAAATTAAATTAAATAATAATTTAAATTAATTTAAATAAATTAAATAAATTAATTAATTTAAGTAGATCAAAATTATATTAAATTAAATGATAATGTAGATAAATAAATAATTTAAAATTAAATTAAATTAATTAAATAAATTAAATTAAGTTAAATAAATTAATGAAAACCGAATATTAAATTAAAGTTAAATAATAATTGTAAATAATAATAAATTAAATTAAATTAAATAAATTAAATAGATTAAATCATATTAAATTAAATTAAATAATAATATAAATTAAAGTTAAATTAAATAAATTAAATAAACAAATTAAATAAAATAAATTGATAATGTAAATAAATAATAAATTAAATTAAACTAAATAAATTAAATTAATTAAATTAAATTAAATTAAATAATATTGTAAATACCTTGTAATTTAAATTAAATTAAATTAAATAAAACAAATTAAATTAAATTTTATTAAATTAAACAATAATACTTTACATTAAATTAAATAAATAAATTAAATCAAAATAATAATAATTGTAAATAATAAAAAATTAAATTAAATTAAATTAAATTAAATAACAAAATAAAATAAATTAAAACTAAAATGATAATTTAAATAAATAAATATCAAGTTAAAGTAAAATAAAATAAATAAATAACCATTAATTAATTAAATAAATTGTGATAAAGTAAATAAATCACATAAGATAATAAATAATAAATTAAATAAACCATAAAGATAAAAATAATTTTAATTACACATAAAAATAATAATTTTTAAATAACATAACAACACATAAATAATAAACAATAACAAAGAATAAT
Source organism: Papilionanthe hookeriana x Papilionanthe teres (assembly GCA_022702705.1). Taxonomy (NCBI): domain Eukaryota; kingdom Viridiplantae; phylum Streptophyta; class Magnoliopsida; order Asparagales; family Orchidaceae; genus Papilionanthe; species Papilionanthe hookeriana x Papilionanthe teres. Next base: position 3,875,626 of record CM040438.1, on the reverse strand, counting down.
AACACATAACAACATAAATAATAATAACATAATAAAATGATAATATATAAATAACACAACCATCACAAATCACAACTTGGTGTAGAAAATATAATAAGAATACCCTTATGCTTAGTGAATGCATGGAGTAACCCAAATTTTACCTGATGTCCAAACAAACTTCCCAAACATAAACCAAAACCAAAATCAAACCAAACTCAAACCAAACCCAAACCAAAACATAAACCAAAACCAAACCTAGTTCAAACCCAAACCAAATACAAACCAAAACCAAATTCAAATTCGTCAATCCCCAAACTAAAATCAAACTTGATTAAAAACCACAAACTCTTCATAGAACTCCCATAAGTCCAAATCAAACTACCAATTGCCACCAATCCAAATCCAAACCACACCTAAACCCACTGGCCCAACCTACCCCGAACAACTGTGTTTATTAAGCATAAGGGTATAGGTAGGGTGAATTGTTAAGCAACATAATAAGTCTAAATGAGCCCGAGATTTTTCATTAGGATATGAGAGGGAAGCATGGACCTGCATACTTCTTTGACTGTTTGGATACCTCTGAGGTCTATTAAAATTAATATGTCTGCTTAACGAAACCATCCTCAATTAAATTAAACAAATTTTATTGAAACACAAAATAAGAATTCACATAGACATCATAGGACTTGGTAGACAATCGGGATTTCAACATAGACATCATAGGATTGAGTAGTTACTTCTTGTTAGTTCTAGGTCTTCCTGTTTTCTGGCATGCTTTAACTTCTGCAAAATTATAAACACATATATACAATGCAATACTAAAGTCTCAGCAGGGAATGACGAGAAGCCCCTCCAGGTACACTTTTACTTTATTACAATTTACTTTATTACAATTTATTTACCTGCACTGTATTTTACTTTTCTTGCATGATAAATAAGATTGTTGCATGAAAACTGTAACCTTTAGGATAGCCACAAAACTGAAACCCAAAAGTAAATTAAAAGTCATACAAGATACTGCCATAACATTTCAAAATATAAAACAACTCATTATTTAATCACAAACAGAACAAAAAAAATTTCAATTTTAACTAAATTAAAACGTCTCGTTGGATGATCGAGAATACCTCGGATGATGTAACGCACGTGTTGTTAACGAGATTTCCCACGGTCTAAATGAAAGTGTGGAACTCATTCAGTTGAGTTTAGCAAATTCATCTGGACTAAGTGAATCCGATAAAAATAACGATGCTGGAAGGATGGAACCGTGGGATCTTAACCGGTGTTGTTATAATCAACTTCAAGATTTGTTTTAATTAAAACACAAAAACACTTGAATTTTAAGATTTCTCAAAACCAAAACACTTCTCTCATCTCCTGATTTATGATTTCTAAAACTAAACTTCTACAACAACAAGGAGCTAGAGGCAATACACCGAAGGGCAGCACGATCAAGGATGCGGAAGGACATGTTCAAGAGGGCAAACAGCTGATCTTCAACAACAACTCTCTTTTCTTATAAATAAACAACTAGCCATAGGATTTCGAGGTAGTTTGCCTAGTGCAACACAAATCCTCAACTTTTTGTTAGGCATTTGTATAATTTCTTATGCAAATTAAGCCCTAACCGGTCTTAGGACTCCGAGGTAGTCGTTTGGTATGACATAAACCCACACATCTTCGAGGCTATTTGTATGATTGTGTCATACGAATATAAGTCCTAATTAATTAAAACTGTCAGGATTGAAACATTAAATAATTTCCTCAAATTCAAGCCAAACAATAGGATAGTTTGGGAAGTTGCCAAGATTCTTCTTGGATCCTCAGCTTCTCCTACTTCTCTTCCTTTGGACTCTTAAAATAAACTGTTCCAAACTAGATCCATTCCCTATTGAAATTCCAAAATTCAATCCTTTGAAAACCTTAAACTTTGAAATTCTTGAGAGTAAAACCACTGATCATTATCGAGAGATTTCTTAAATGATTCCCGTCATTTAGGATGTGATTAACTATAGGGGCTTGCCCTTATAGGGAACTTTAAGAACCCAAGTAATATAAACCCTGCTTAATTTCTTTATATTAAGCAGGGGAACCTGTCGACTTATAAAATTGGTTCGCAGACCAAACAGATGTCACAAATCTTTTAGTTTATTTAATCGAGCCCCATCGTCAAGCAGTGAAACTATTCCTCGGGATAGATACACAGTTTGTGGTGCGGTGCTCGTTTATATAAACTATTTGGGATGTGAGATCAGTTTGATTTTATATCTTAAAATTTTCAAACTTAAAATTATTTTCAAAAATCAAATGCTACTTTCCAAATTATATATATATATACTTAAATTAAATTTACAACCTAAAAATATGCCGACAACAAGTCATGTGGAAGAAGCAGATAAGGCGATGTTTCTGAAAAAACAAATGGTTAGAAGAAGATGTAAGAGTTTTCAAACATCGCCCATTTTATCAGATTTATATTCCAGATGGTTCAGATGGAATTAATGGTAGTTCTGGATACATTCTACCTAATGGAGATTGGAATTAATTTGAGTATAGTCTCGTATAGTGGTTTTATGTGATAAGTGTTTAGTGTCTAGTGTTATACGTTTGTGTTTTATTAAACTTAAAAGTGTGTTTATTACATCTTAATGATGTAAAATTATCTTTGTTTTGATATATTTGAATTATTGTGTATTGGAAAATTTCATCCAAAATGTTTGGATAGAAATTTTTAGTATGTATTAAGTGTGATTGTTTTTAATGAAAGTTTATATTTGTGTGAAATTTATTTGGAATTGATGGAAATTTAACTTTCTTTGGAGAATTAGAAAGTTTAGAAGAGATAAATTATTATTTAAAGTGTTTTGGGGGATTAACCAAGGGGTTTAGTAAATTTTTAATTTAATTGTGAAAATAAGGATGTTGGCGGCCAAGCGCCAGAACTTAGGCTCTTAAGCGCCAAAATTCGCGGTTAAGCTCCAAAGCCTCACTCTTAGGAACTGTTGACCTCATTTTTGATGAGGTCTTCTCTTCTTCTTTTTAGTACTTAGGATCTAGCCTTAGGCTTTTCCTTTGACTATCTTAGAGGACTAGAATTGGGATCCACCATCTAGAATTTCAAACCACTTCTTAACTCCCTGCAAACTCCACAAACTTATGTAGACCCCTAATCACTTAGAGGGTTGAAATAAAATGTGGAAGTTTAAAGGATGAGTTCCTATAGGACTCTTTGGCCTTAGGACTGCCCTGGGTGGCCTGGTCTGGTGAAGGGGCTGACTTACACATACACTACACTTATACACTACACTTTCACACACCTCCTAAAACCACACCCATACCCAGCTTGACCTCCTGACTCATGTAGGTGATTCACATGGATGGTCCTTAATCCCTAAGCCCTTAGTTAAGAGGGTTAGGAACAACATAGTGAATGCCTCAAATGAGTCCCTTCATGGCTCATGTGGGCTTGATGTGGCTTCATGGCTCAACCAAAATGATTTCATTCCACTCAAATTTACCCAATCTTCAATTTTCCAAATTTTCAATTTTTGACCCCCGGGACCCTACACCTGCCTAACCTACCCAAAGCCCTTGAAATTACCCAAATTTTTCAAAACTTCTAAATTACCCAAAATTCCCCAAAATCAATCCCAAACATTTCCACATCACTCAAATTAATCATCCATACCCAAAAATACAAAAAATTCCAAAAATACCTCCCAATACCCTACAAATCCCCAAAATACCCCTCTTAACCCAAAATCCCAAAAATTCAGAAAATTCCCAGAAAAATCCAAAAAATCCCAAATATTTCCAATTTCATTCTGTTCAACTACACCATGGGCCAATTTTGTCAATTTACCCTACTTTTGTCAAAACCCCCAATTTGACCCATTTTAACCCTAAGTGAACCCAATGTCAAACCAAACCTATCAAATTCACCCAAATTCTGGTCCAATTCAATTCTAAACTTCAATTCAACATTCCCAATATCAATCTAGACAAAATCCAAGTCCAATTTGGTTGACATTTGGATCCAATTTCACTTTTGGCCTTAAAGCCCAATTTGGACCCATGACCCAAACCTAACCCAAATGAGCCCAAACCCCAAAATCAAAGCCCAACCAAAGTCAAAACCTCTTTGAAACACTCCCATAAGCATTTCTCAACATTAATTTTACATCAATTTCAACCCTAGCCCAACATTGGCCCAACTTGGCCCACTTGGACCTATATTGGCCCATTCACCAAAAGAGCCCAAATTTAGCCCAATTCAAACCCAAATCACCCCCAATTTGCTTCAAGTCACTCATGACACATCCATGAGCTAAACCCAATAATTATTTGGCCCAAGCCTTTACCAAAATTTCATCCCAAAATCCATTTTAAAATTCAAAAGCCCACTTTCCTAAACCATCTTAAAAGCCCATCTAAAACCATTTCAAAAAGCCCAAAATCTACCCTAAAGCCCACATGACATCTCCACTTGCCATCCACTTAATAAAAGCCATTCCCTAAGTTCTAATCCCATCATTAAACAATTCCAAATCAAGCACCATAAAAATTTCCATTAAAATTCCAAAATCCATAAAATCTATTTCCATGAAATTGACTCCACTTTTCCCAAGCCAAAGGTGAGCCATGCAAGCCATAGACAAGCCACATGAAGCCATGGAAAGCTTGACATGTGATCAAGCCATTAATGGCAAAAGGAGGGCCCCCTTTCCTAATCCTTCGTAAACCCCTTTTTACCTTAAGCATGTCACACACTAAACCATGCTTAGCCACCTCATCATGGATGGAGACCACACCATTCTCTCTTGGCTGACCCAAGTGATCCTTTTCAGTCCAAGACCAGGCCTTGGGTGGTGAACCTAGCCCAAAATCATGGGTTGACTCATTTGAACCCAAAATGGTCTTCCCCCCATTCCATTTCAATCCAAGCTCTTTACACATGGCAATTGCCAATTGCTTGCACCAAGTCCCAGCCCTGACCCACCTGACCTTGAGGGTGACCCATGCCTGGCCGGCCGGCCACCAGGCCGCCGGAAAACACCATGGCCGAGAGCTCACATGTGAGCCAACTTTGGAATTCTCCCTTGCTGAGCTGCCCCATCCCCAGTGGCCATTGTGGCTGTTCTTCTCTTGCCAAGAGCAGCTGATCCCAAGCCCTAACTCTCCCTGGGAGGCCCTTCACCCTCTCCTATTTAAACACCACCCCTCTCGGCCATTTGAGGTGCTCGAAACAAACCTTAAGGAAACTCGCCAAAATTGTTCCGGACTACTCCCCATACACAGAGCACTTGATCCCCACTGAAATCCCCCTGTCATTTCTTCTCTGTGAGCTCAATTTCAGAGTTGAAATCCAAGCCCAAAACCAGGGCACTTCTCCACAATGAGCCAATCCCCAAATTGATTGGTTCTACAACTTCACCAGACCAAGAGAAGGTGTCCACTAGCAAAAGCCCCATCTCCAGGCCACCCAGTTGCTCCAGCCTCCAAGCTTTGTGATCGGCTGTGGTCGAAATCCCACCTAGGAAATTCACTGGACCAGGAGACTTCATCCGGAGCTTGCTGGGATCCAATCGAAGGTGAAACAACCCTCGGATCGAAGCCACACTTCTGCGAGCAAAGGTATGGCTTCACTCTTCTTCCCGAGCTTCTGAACATTCTCCATTTTTATTGCGTAAGTTTCATCCCACATAAACCGTATGGATGTGTTCGTCTTCTCAAGAAGAATCCATAGAGCATAAGAACACGAAAATCCATCGAGTATCGAGTGAGATCTTAGGGATTTAGTGTGGACGGCTCTCAGGTGAGGACGCTCGAGAACGATGAACGGATACCGTCCATTTAATACACGCGCGGACGGACGGCTCGGATGGCGTCGGACCAGGAGATGGTACGTGAACCGCGGGACCCGGAGCGCTGAGTTAGATGGCGGCGTCGAATGGGAGCGCGACGCGTGTGCATTCGGAGCTGCCGAGGATGACGCGGCGCCGACTCGGATAAATAGAAAATTAGGGATATTTTCTATTTATTTAATTCCCTAAACTTGGAAAATTCATAACTTTGTGTAGGAAAATCATAAAAATAAAATAAAAATACCCTCTTGCTTAGTGAACAGAGGAGAATAATGTGGAAAAGAAATTATTTAATTTCATCAAGTATTTTATTTTTAATAATTTATTTACTATCTGCATATTTTTAATTCTCCATGCATGTATACAATTCACTGGGGCATGAGACCATAGGGCTTTTGAAGCCTCCGAATTTGGGAACATTCCCCGAATTTTCCAAAGTCGGAGGCCATCCCTATGAAAAGTTATTCATTTTTCAAATTCATGTTACTATTTTGAGTATTTTAATTCCAATAAATAGCATGTTGTGAAATAAATTCTAGGAAAATTTGGTGATGTTCCTTATGACTGAGAGGACCCTAGGAAAAATAGGTTTTGAGTTAGTTCATTTAAAATAACCCTAATTGGCTTAAACACCCAAAATGGGTCCCTAATTAATTAGAGCTAACCATACATCAAATTAACTTGAAATCAATTCTCCATTGACCTTTAGGATCAGAGGAACCCAACATAAAAATTTGAGGTCAATTGGATCTGGTTAGCCCTACTAAATGGGTTGATTAAGCCATTTAGTCAATTTGAACTTTAAAAATTCATAACTTTCAAAATATCTTTCAAAAATTCACCAAATTGGTTTTGGAGCCTCTCTGATACTAGGGGAATTTAGGAAAATTAAAATTTTAATTTTCTAAAAAAGTTGATTTTTAATGTTATTTTAATATTTTTAATAATTAAAAAATAATAAAAATCACAAAAATAATAAAATTCACCAAAATGTCACATTTTGAATTATAATCACTTAGGAATAAACCCCATATTTTTATTATGTCTATTTAATGAGATATTAAATTTTAAAGCTCTAGGGTATTTTTAAAATTAAAAAAATGTATTTTCTAGCATTTTCACTAAAATAATTATAATAAATCATAGAAAAATCAGAAAATTGCAAAAATTGATTCTCTGATTTCCTTGATATTAGAGAGATTTTTGAAAAATATAAAATTCATTTTTCAACATTTATTTTATTTTTAAATTAATTAACACTCCAAAACTTAAAATAATTATAATAAAAATAATATAATTCAAAAAATCACCAAAATTGGTCCAAGTGGTCCTCTGGTTATTAGGAATGTCCCCTAATTTTCATAAGGATAGAAACTTTCCCTTGGTCATGTTATTAAATTTTCCTTGGAAATCTCTATTTTCTACCAAAAATAATTATATAAATAAATTAAATACAGAAAAATCACATTTTCTCCTCTCATGTCTCTATTGACATATGAGTGAAGTCACATAAAAATTTCAAGTTCATTTGAGCTCAATTTAGTGAGTTATGAAATTATTAAGCTTAAAGGGTAAAGTGGTAATTAAAATTTTAACCCTTAATTAAAACTTTAGGTTTAATAAAAAAATTAATAAGTAAAATATTTGATCCTAATCTGATTTGGATGATTGAAACTTAAATAATTAAATGGTAGAAATCCATTAAGCAATTTAAAATAATTAAACCTTAATTAAATAATTTATTAAATTTGGAAGAATAATAAAATTGGAATTATTAAAATAGGGATATTATAAGGAAGAGATTTATTCTTTAATTTAAAAATCCCTAAATTAATTATCTCATTAATATTCAATTCTTAATTAAAGTAATAACTCAAATTTAAAATATTAAAAGACTTAATCATTAAACTAAAGTTAAATTATTAAACTCTTTTAAAATTTCAATTAAAATTAAAAATAAAATTAAAATAAAAATTAAATTGAATTAAGTAAATTAAATTGAATTAAATTAAATTGAATTAAATTAAATTAAATTAAAATTAAAAGTTGAATTAAATTAAAGATTAAATTAAATTAAATTAAACAAACAAATTAAATTAAATTAAATGAATTAAATTAAATTAAATTAAATTAAATTAAATAAAATCAAATTAAATTAAATTAAATTAAATTAAATAAACAAATTAAATTAAATCAAATTAAATTAAAATTAAATAAAATAAAATTAAATTAAATCAAATTAAATTAAAATTAAATCAAATCAAACTAAATTGAATTGAATTGAATTAAATTAAATTAAATTAAATTAAATTAAATTAAATTAAATTGAATTAAATATAACATCACCAAAGACATAAAGAATTCAAAGTAAATCTAAAATAACTTGAACACTATTCCAAATTTAAACCCACTAATTGAATTCAAACTAAATCACAAACTTACCCTCGAAAACTTTAATTATCATAACTCCTAAACGGAACATTAAATGAAATGTTACTTCACTTATAGGACATTCAAACATCCTAGTTCACTGAGTAAGATAATAACAAAACTTAACTAAACCTTGAACGATTAATTCATTTGTGTAATTGAATTCATTTGGACTTAAAATAATCCTAGAAATATTGAAAAGATGTTTATGATTTGTCTTAAGCACTTCCTCGATATGATAGGATGTTCATAGGAACAATTGAACTTAATTGTTCTTTGACGAAGAAAATCGTCTTCAAACAAAAACACAAGGAACCTAGACGTCATAGGAAATGACTAGCTATAGGATTAGGAATTTGGTAGAAAACCATAACCCTTACCTTAGCTTTACCTGAGAACTTGCTTAAATATTCTAATTGTGTTTTAAGTGCGGCTTGGGATGGCGGGAAGACCCTCCGGGTACGCTTTTATTTTATTGCAATTTACTTTCTTGCAATTTACATTATTGCAATTTATTTAATCGCATTGCACTTACTTTTCTTGCATGATAAACAATTGTTGCATGAAAACCCACACATTTAGGATAGTCCCTAAACTGAAACCAAAACTAAGTTAAAAGTTATTGCAAGATAAAATTCACCGCCACAACATTCCAAAATATAAAACAACTCAAAATTTAATCACAAACGAACACAAAACTACAATTACAACTAAATTAAAATGTCCTGTTGGATGATCGGGAATACCTCGGATGATGTAACCTACGTGTTGCTAACGGGATTTCCACGGTCTAAATGAAAGTGTGGAACTCATTTAGTTGAGTTTAGCAAATTCATCTGGACTAAGTGAATCCGATAAAAATAACGATGCCGGAAGGATGGAACCGTGGGATCTTAACCGGTGTTGTTATAATCAACTTTAAGATTTATTTTAATTAAAACATAAAAAACACTTCGAAATTAAGATTTTCTCTAAACCAAAACACTTTTCTCATCCCCTGATTTATGACTTCTAAAACTAAACCTCTGCAACAACAAGAAGCCTGGAGCATGGTGGGCAGCACGGCCATCGTCATTAGCAAAACCTGAATCTACAATCAGTAAAACTTTCCTAGAATTAAATAATAAAGCCATAGGACTTCGAGGTAGTTTGCCTAGTGCAACATAAATCCTCAACTCTTCGTTAGGCATTTACATTTTAAATTAAGCCCTAACCGGTCTTAGGATTCTGAGGTAGTCGTTTGGTACGACATAAACCCTCACATCTTCGAGGCTGTTTGTATGATTCTATCATATAAATATAAGCCCTAATTAATTAAAATTGGCAAGACTGAAACATTAAATAGACATTAGGACTTTCCTAAATTCAAGCCAAACAATAGGATAGTCGGGAAATTACCGAAGTTCGCTTCGAATCTGTAATTTCTCCTACTTTTCTTCCTTTGAATTCCCAAAATAAAATGTTCCAAATTTGATCCATTCCCTATTGAAATTCCAAAATTCAATCCTTTGAAAACTTAAACTTTGAAATTCTTGAGAGCAGAATTATTGATTATTATCGAGAGTTTTCTTAAGTGATTCCCGTCACTTAAGATGTAATTAACTATAGGGGCTTGCCCTTATAGGGAATTTTAAAGAACCCATGTAATATAAACCCTGTTTAATGCTTTCATATTAAGCAGGGGAATTTGTCGGCTTATAAAATTGGTTCGCAGACCAAACGGATGTCACAAATCTTCTAGTTTATTTAATCGAGCCCCACCATCAAGCGAGTGTGTCTATCCTTAGGGATAGATACACGGTTTGTGGTGCGGTGCTCGTTTATATAAACTATTTGGGATGTGAGATCGGTTTAATCTCATATCTTAAAATCTTCAAATTTAAAATTATTTTCAAAATCAAATACTACTTTTCAAATTATTTATTTAAATTAAATTAAAAATTTGCCGACAATTTCTGTCAGGCGACCCCTTTTTCAAAATAAAACACACAACCCGAAAATATGCCGACAACTTCTGGCGACTCCGCTGGGGAAAATTCCTCTCTCCATTTTAATCAAATAATTCTGTTTTCAAAAATCGGTAGTGTATCCATGTCCTTAATGGGTCAAACTACCCTTCTTTCCGTTAGGATGCTATGTTCATTTCTACCTTGAACAAGTATAGCCAACATTCTCTCAGATTTAGGAGCCGCTGTTTAGACACCCCTAAACAGAGAGGTTCCGAGATCCTTTTACCTCATTTCTGAGGTGGGGTGGACCCCCAATAGGTGTTAGTCTAGGCGTTATCCTTCGAGTCGAGAAGTCTTGCATAAGACTTTCTTTTCCTTTCCAACTCTGAATCGGATTCATTACCTTCTCTACATCTTTGAACATTCCGTTCTAAATAAACAAACCCTTTAATAAATGATTCTTTTAACAAATGATTCCTTCTTATAAATACATGAACAAGAATGAGTTCGGACTCTTTTCAATTCCTTTCTTTTCGTCCTAAAGAAAAGAAGCATAACTTGGGACTGACAACTAGAATCTACCTTGCAGAAATGGAAGCCCCAAAGCTGATTTTCTCCTTCACCAATGGACTGGACTTCGCTGTCTATAAGGATGAGCTGCCCGACAATGGGATCATCCGGTTTGGACAAGGATTTGAAAACACGAATGTCAAGATCACCGACGTTTCCCTTTTCGCACTGACAAACAAAGTATCTGAAGCTAAGAAGCCGCTGATTGAGTTCAACCTTAGGTCAACCCAAGAGTTTCCTCCCCTGCAAAAGATCCCAACTGAGAGGAGTACTGCTGTCCGCAAGAGGACTGTTCTTACTACCCCCACTGGTCTAGTTGTTTCTGCACCTACCCCGGCTTCTGCCAAATTAAAGGGGAAAGAAATCCAGAATTATGGTGAACCTGTTACCGTGGAGGGTACAGCCCTTCCTGTGAGACCTTCTATTTTTGAAATCTGGTCCAGCTCAAGAATTCCATCACTAACAAGGACCCAAAGAAGAAACAAAAGTAGAAGGATCGCTAGGGAAGCCAGAGCTGCTGAAATTGCTTTCCTGGAGGAAATCCTGAAGCCGCTCGAATATACACCGTTGCTCGAATACATACCACTTTTGGGAGGAAGCGGGTTCCATCCCCTCTCCGCCGCAGAGGATGAAGAAAATGTTCGCAAGATTGCTGCCGCATTACCTCAGCCCGCATATTACAACGATAGCCGCAAGAAAAGGACTAGAACTACGCCGTTTGCTCGACTGCAAACTTTGATATAGAAGTTAGCAAAGAAGGAAAAGTGCCCTGTATCAGATATTTTAAGAAGGATGGGGCGGGTGCCAGTCAAATCCCGTCTTGGGCCCCGAGTAGAACCCGCCATCGTGACAGAAAAGCCAAGTAAAAGGATGAGGGCTAGTCCGCCTGTCGTCGTCTCAGGATTACAGATTAGGGAGGATACCACCTTCCAGCATTTGGCTGACAGACCATCTGGTCCTAGACCTTCTGCTGCTAGAAGGATGGTATGGCGTCCCACTACTGGACAACTGAGATTGAAACAACAGCCTGAGAAAGAAAGTCTCGCCAAGAGACTTGAATCTGAAGAAAGTGCTACTGCAATAAAGGGGACTCGCGAGAAAGGAACCCGGCAGCTGTCGGCATATTTTTAGGTTGTGTGTTTTATTTTGAAAAGGGGGTCGCCTAACAGAAGTTGTCGGCGAATTTTTTAATTTAATTTAAATAAATAATTTTGAAAAGTAGTATTTGATTTTGAAAATAATTTTAAATTTGAAGGTTTTAAGATATGAGATTAAACCGATCTCACATCCCAAATAGTTTATATAAACGAGCATCGCACCACTAATCGTGTATCTATCCCTAAGGATAGACACACTCGCTCGACGGTGGGGCTCGATTAAATAAACTAGAAGATTTGTGACATCCGTTTGGTCTGCGAACCAATTTTATAAGCCAACAAATTCCCCTGCTTAATATGAAAGCATTAAACAGGGTTTATATTACCTGGGTTCTTTTAAAATTCCCTATAAGGGCAAGCCCCTATAGTTAATTACATCTTAAATGACGGGAATCATTTAAGAAAACTCTCGATAATGATCAGTGATTCTGCTCTCAAGAATTTCAAAGTTTAAGTTTTCAAGGGATTGAATTTTGGAATTTCAATAGGGAATGGATCAAATTTGGAACATTTTGTTTTGGGAATCCAAAGGAAAAAAAGTAGGAGAAATCACAGATTCGAAGCGAACTTCGGTAATTTCCCGACTATCCTATTGTTTGGCTTGAGTTTAGGAAAGTCCTAATATTTATTTAAATATTTTGATCTTGCCAATTTTAATTAATTAGGGCTTATATTTGTATGATAAAATCAAACAAATAGCCTTGAAGATGTGAGGGTTTATTGTCGTACCGGACGACTACCTCAGAATCCTAAGACCGGTTAGGGCTTAATTTGCAATGCAAGCGCCTAACGAAGAGTTGAGGATTTATGTTGCACTAGGCAAGCTACCCCGAAGTCCTATGGCTTTGTTATTTAATTCTAGGAAAGTTTTGCTGAAGTAGACTCAGGTTTTGCTGATGACGATGGCCGTGCTACCCACCATGCTTCGAGCTCCTTGTTGTTGCAGAGGTTCAATTTTAGAAGTCATAAATTAGGGGATGAGAAAAGTGTCTTGGTTTAGAGAAAATCTTAATTTCCAAGTGTTTTTTGTGTTTTAATTAAAACAAATCTTAAAGTTGATTATAACGACACCGGTTAAGATCCCACGGTTCCATCCTTCCGGCATCATTATTTTTATCGGATTCACTTAGTCCGGATGAATTTGCTAAACTCAGCCGAATGAGTTCCACACTTTCATTTAGACCGTGGGAAATCCCGTTAGCAACATGTAGGTTACATCATCCGAGGTATTCCCGATCATCCAACAGGACTTTTTAATTTAGTTGTAATTGTAGTTTTGTGTTACGTTTGTGATTAAATTTTGAGTTGTTTTATATTTTGAAATGTTGTGGCGATGAATTTTATCTTGCAATGACTTTTAACTTAGTTTTGGTTTCGGTTTTAGGGACTATCCTAAAGGTGTGGGTTTTCATGCAACAGTTGTTTATCATACAAGAAAAGTAAGTGCGATGCGATTAAATAAATTGCAACAATGTAAATTGCAAGAAAGTAAATTGCAATAAAATAAAAGCGTACCAGGAGGGTCTTCCCGTCATCCCAAGCTGCACTTAAGACAATTAGAATATTTAAGCAAGTTCCTAGGTAAAGCTAAGGTAAGGGTTATGGTTTTCTACCAAGTTCCTAATCCTATAGGTAGTCATTTCCTATGACGTCTAGATTCCTTGTGTTTTGGTTTGAGGACGATTTTCTTCATCAAAGAACAATTATATTCAATTGTTCTTATAAGCATCCTATCATATTGAGAAAGTGTTTAAGAAGAATCTTAAACATCTTTTCAATATTGCTAGAATTATTTTAAGTCCAAATGAATTTAATTATACAAATGAATTAATCGTCCAAGAATCTCAAGTTTTGTTATCTTGCTCAGTGAACTCGGACATTTGAATATCCTATAGGTGAAGTAACATTTCATTTAATATTCTGTTTAGGAGTTATGATAACTAAAGCTTTTGAGGGTAAATTGGTGTTCAAATAGTTTGTGATTTAGTTTAATTTCCTTTAATGAGTTTAAATTTGGAATAGTGTTCAAGTTATTTTAGATTTATTTTGAATTCTTCATGTCTTTGGTGATTTTATATTTAATTCAACTTAATTTAATTTAATTTAATTTAATTGAGTTTTAATTTATTTAATTCAATTTAATTCAATTTAGTTTGATTTGATGTTAAATTAAATTAATTTGATTTGATTTAATTTTAATTTAATTTGATTTAATTTATTTTAATTTTATTTTATTTAATTTTAATTCATTTAATTTAATTTTTAATTTGGTTTAACTTAATTCAATTTGATTTTATTTATTTAATTTAATTTGATTTAATTTAAGTCATTTAATTTAATTTAATTTTAATCTTTAATTTAATTCAGCTTTTAATTTTAATTTAATTTAATTTAATTTAATTTAATTTTATTTACTTAATTTAATTTAATTTTTAATTTAATTTTATTTTTAATTTTAATTGAAATTTTTGAAAGAGTTTAATAATTTAATTTTAGTTTAATGATTAAGTCTTTTAATATTTTGAATTTGAGTTATCATTTTAATTAAGAATTGAGTATTAATGAGATAATTAATTTAGGGATTTTTAAATTAAAGAATAAATCTCTTCCTAATAATATCCCTATTTTAATAATTCCAATTTTTTTATTCTTCCAAATTTAATAAATTATTTAATTAAGGTTTAATCATTTTAAATTGCTTAATGGGTTTCTACCCTTTAATTATTTAAATTTCAATCATCCAAATCAGATTAGGATCAAATATTTTACTTGTTAATTTTTATTAAACCTAAAGTTTTAATTAAGGATTAAAAATTTTAATTACCACTTTACCCTTTAAGCTTAATAATTTCATAACTCACAAAATTGAACTCAAATGAACTTGAAATTTTTATGTGACTTCACTCATATGTCAATAAAGACATGAGAGGAGAAAATGTGATTTTTCTGTGTTTAATTTATTTATATAATTATTTTTTGTGAAAAATAGAGATTTCCAAGGAAAATTTAATAACATGACCAAGGGAAAGTTTCTGTCCTTAAGAAAATTAGGGGACATTCCTAATGACCAGAAGACCACTTGAACTAATTTTGGTGATTTTTTTGAATTATATTATTTTTATTATAATTATTTTAAGTTTTGGAGTGTTAATTAATTTAAAAATAAAATAAATGTTGAAAAATGAATTTTATATTTTTCAAAAATCTCTCTGATATCAAGGAAGTCAGAGAATCAAATTTTACAATTTTCTGATTTTTCTATGATTTATTATAATTATTTTAGTGAAAATGCTAGAAAATACATTTTTTTAATTTTAAAATTACCCTAGAGCTTTAAAATTTAATATCTCACTAAATAGACCTAAGAAAAATATGGGGTTTGTTCCTAAATGATTAAAATTTAAAATGTGACATTTTGGTGAATTTTATTATTTTTGTGATTTTTATTATTTTTTAATTATTAAAATATTAAAATAATATTAAAAAATCAACTTTTTTAGAAAATTGAAATTTTAATTTTCTTAAATTCCCCTGATATCAGAGAGGCTCCAAAACCAATTTGGTGAATTTTTAAAAGTATTTTGAAAGTTATGAATTTTTAAAGTTTAAAATGACTAAATGGTTTAATCAACCCAATTAGTAGGTCTAACCAAGTCCAATTGACCTCAAATTTTTATGGTGAGTTCCTCTGATCCTAAAGGCCAATGGAGAATTGATTTCAAGTCAATTTGATGTATGGTTAGCTCTAATTAATTAGAGATCCATTTTAGGTTTTTAAGCCAATTAGGGTTGTTTTAAATGAACTAACTCAAAACCTATTTTTCCTAGGGTCCTCTGGTCATAAGGAACATCACTAAATTTTCCTAGAATTTATTTCACAACATACTATTTATTGGAATTAAAATACTCAAAATAGTAACATGAATTTGAAAAATCAATAACTTTTCATAGGGATGGCCTCTGACTTTGGAAAATTCAGGGAATGTTCCCAAATTCAGAGGCTTCAAAAGCCCTATGGTCTCATGCCATGGTGAATTGTATACATGCATGGAGAATTAAAAATAGGCAGAGAGTAAATAAATTATTAAAAATAAAATACTTGATGAAATTAAATAATTTCCTTTCCACATTATTCTCCTCTGTTCACTAAGCAAGAGGGTATTTTTTATTTTATTTTTATGATTTTTCTACACAAAGTTATGAATTTTTGAAGTTTAGGGAATTAAATAAATCAGAAAATCCCTAATTTTCTATTTATCCACGCGGCGCCGCGTCAACCTCGGCAGCTCCGAAACGCCGCGTGGCGCGCTCCCATTCGACGCCGCCATCTGACTCAGCGCTCCGGGGGCCCGCTGTGTCGTTCCGTCTCCTGATCCGATGCGATCCTGGCCGTCCGTCCGCGCGTGTATTGAATGGACGGCATCCGTTCATCGTCTCCGAGCGTCCTCACCCGAGAGCCGTCCACACTAAATCCCTAAGATCTCACTCGATACTCAATGGATTTTCATGTTCTTATGCTCTATGGATTCGTCTTGAGAAGATGAACACATCTATACGGTTTATGTGGGATGAAATTTACGCAATAAAAATGGAGAATGTTCAGAAGCTCGGGAAGAAGAGTGAGGCCATACCTTTGCTCGGAGAAGTGTGGCTTCGATCCGAGAGTTGTTGCACCTTCGATTGGATCCCGACGAAGCTCCGGATGAAGTCTCCTGGTCTGGTGAATTGTCTAGGTATGATTTCGACCACAACCGATCACAAAGCTTGGAGGATGGAGCAATTGGGTGGCCTGGAGATGGGGCTTTTGCTGGTGGACACCTTCCCTTGATCTGGTGAAGGGGTAGAACCAATCAATTTGGGGATTGGCTCACTGTGGAGAAGTGTCCTGGTTTTGGGCCTAGATTGAAATTGAGCTCACAGAGAAGAAATGGCAGGGGGATCTCAGTGGGGATCAAGTGCTCGTGTATGGGGAGGTGTCCGGAACAATTTTGGCGAGTTTCCTTAAGGTTTGTTTCAGCACCTCTCATGGCCGAGAGGGGTGGTGTTTAAATAGGAGAGGGTGGAGGGCCTCCCGAGGAGAGTTAGGGCTTGGGATCGAGCTGCTCTTGGCAAGAGAAGAACAACTCCAATGGCCACCGGGGATGGGGCGGCTCGGCAGGTGAGAATTCTAGGTTGGTTCACATGTGAGCTCTCGGCCATGGTGTTTTCCGGCGGCACGGTGGCTGGCCGGCCGAGCATGGGTCACCCTCGAGGTCGGGTGGGTCGGGGGTTGAATTTGGTGAAGTCAATTGGAGTTTGACATGTGTAAAAAAGCTTGATTAAAATGGAATGGGGGAGAGTGCATTTTGGGCTTATTTTGGTCAACTCATGCAAATGGGTTTGGTTCACCCTCCCATGACCTGGTGTGGGCTGAGGGAAAGTCATTTGGTTCAGCTTGATTGGAGTGGTGAAGTCTCCATCCATGGTGAGGTGGCTAAGCATGGTTTAGAGTGTGACCTGAATATGGTTAAAAGAGCTTAATGAAGTATTAGGAAAGAATCCCCTCTTCTTGCCATTAATGGCTTGGTGAGGTGGAAAGTGGTCTCCATGGCTTCCATGTGGCTTGTACATGGCTCAATGGCTCACATTTGGCTTGGAAAAAGTTTGGTCAATTTCATAAAAATGGGTTTTAAGAATTTTGGATATTTTGGTGAAAATTTGGATGAAGCTTCATTTAGAATTATTTGATCATTGGTTTATGACTTAGGGATGATTTTAATTGAATGGATGATGTAGAGAAATATCATGGGGGCTTTGGGACCAATTTTGGGCCTTTTGAAAAGGTTTTAGATGGGCTTTTAAGATGGTTTAAGGAATGGGCCTTTTGAATTTTAAAATGGATTTTGGGATGAAATTTTGTAAAGAGGTTGGGCCAAATAATTGTTGGGTTTAGCTCATGGATGTATCATGAGTGACTTGAAGCAAATTGGGAGTGATTTGGGTTTGAATTGGGTTGAATTTGGGTTCTTTTGGTGAATGGGCCCATATAGGTCCAAGTGGGCCAAGTTGGGCCAATGTTGGGCTAAGATTGAAATTGATGTAAAATTAATGTTGAGAAATGTTTATGGGAGTGTTTCAAAGAGGTTTTGACTTTGGTTGGGCTTTGATTTTGGGGTTTGGGCTCATTTGGGTTAGGTTTGGGTTTAGGTTAAAATTGGGCCTTTTAGCTTTGGGTTGAATTTGAGTGGGGTTTGGGTCTAAATTTTGGGCAAATCATGTTAGTGTTTTCCTTGTGTGGATGCTAAGGAAGATTTAGAAAAGAATTGAGGTTAATTTGAGTTGAATTGGGTGAGTTTGGGTTAGGTTTGGGTCATGGGTCCAAATTGGGCTTTAAGGCCAAAAGTGAAATTGGATCCAAATGCCAATCAAATTGGACTTAGATTTGATCTAGATTGGTATTAGGAATGTTTAATTGAAGTTTAGAATTGAATTGGACCAGAATTTGGGTCAATTGGATAGGTTTGGTTTGACATTGGGTTCACTTAGGGTTAAAATGGGCCAAATTGGGGGATTTGACAAAAGTAAGGTAAATTGACAAAATTAGCCCATGGTGTAGTTGGACAAAATGAAATTGGGAATATTTCGGATTTTCTGGAATTTTCTGGGAATTTTCTGAATTTTTGGATTTTTGGGTCAAGAGGGGTATTTTGGGTATTTGGAGGGTATTGGGAGGTTTTTTTGGAATTTTTGGTATTTTTGGGTATGGATAATCAATTTGAGTGATGTGGAACTGTTTGGGATTGATTTTGGGGAATTTTGGGTGATTTGGAGATTTTAAAAAGTTTTGGGTAATTTCAAGGGCTTTGGGTAGGTTAGGCGGCTGTAGGGTCCCGGGGGTCAAAAATTGAAAATTTAGAAATTTGAAGATTGGGTAAATTTGAGTGGAATGAAATCATTTTGGTTGAGCCATGAAGCCACATCAAGCCCACATGAGCCATGAAGGGACTCATTTGAGGCATACACTATGTTGTTCCTAACCCTCTTAGCCAAGGGCTTAGGGGTTAAGGACCATCCATGTGAATCACCTACATGAGTCAGGAGGTCAAGTTAGGTATGGGTGTGGTTTTAGGAGGTGTGTGAAAGTGTAGTGTATAAATGTAGTGTGTGTGTAAGTCAGCCCCTTCACCAGACCAGGCCACCCAGGGCAGTCCTAAGGCCAAAGAGTCCTATAGGAACTCATCCTTTAAACTTCCACATTTGATTTCAACCCTCTAGGTGATTAGGGGTCTATAGTCAAGTTTGTGGAGTTTGCAGGGAGTTAAGAAGTGGTTTGAAATTCTAGAAGGTGGGTCCCAATTCTAGTCCTCTAAGATAGTCAAAGGAAAAGCCTAAGGCTTGATCCTAAGTACTAAAGAGAAGAAGAGAAGACCTCATAAAAAATGAGGTCAACAGCAGCTATCACACGACAACTGTGAAGATACACAGAAAAGACCACTAGAAGACGCCATGGAAAAGTTGAGGACTGATATTCGACGACTAGCAAAAGAAAGAGAAGAGAAATTCGGAGACGAGATTGATTCATCGGAATTCATGGACGACGAGTATGCAGAAATCAACATGGTCGAAACACGAGCTTCATCGGCTTCACAAGGTGCTCCTCGCGTACGCGCAGAGAGAGGAGCCAGAAGTAATGAGAAGACAGCTTCAAGAGAAAGACGACACGATCGCCCAAATGGTGAAGAGGATGGAAGAGATGGTTGTAGCTCTAGCCACTCTCCAGAGTCAAGTGCAACCCCAAAGGGAGACACCCCCAGAGGTCATTCACATTGTGGACGGAGGAAAGGAGATTACATCCGTCAACGGGGATGATCAGCTAAAGAAGGATACAACACAAAGTATGATTCTAGAAAAGGATATCAAGAGCTTGGTGGAACAGCAGGTGCGAGAAGCCTTAGCACAATCAAAGAACGGGACATCCATTCGGACGGGTAGACCTTACCCGGAAGAATTCGACGATGTCCAGTACCCGAAAGGCTTCGTACCACCTCTGTTCAAAACCTTCGATGGAACCGGGAACCCCCGACAGCATGTTGCACACTTTCGTGCCAGTTGTTGCAATGCCGGCGGGAGCGATGCATTACTCTTCCGACAGTTCGTCAGCAGCCTGTCAGGGATCGCCTTCGACTGGTATGCAGAATTACCAAATGGTTCAGTGCAAACGTTCTCAAAACTACAGAACTTCTTCATCAAGCGATTCGCCGGAGCTCAGCACCACATCACTATAGGTGATTAGTGCTAGAGAAACAAAAGCCGAACGAAACTTTGGTGGATTACATACTTCGATGGAGGAACTTAAGCATGAAGTGTGAACCACAACTACAAGAACAACATGCAGTCGGCATTTTACTTAAAAGCATTCATGGCCCGATAGCACTTCTCCTCAAAGGATTCACTATTAAGACTTTCGAGAAGTTGTTAAGTAAGGCCGGGAGCTTGCAAGAGGAGGCAAAGCAATTAAGTTTCGCCGACAAGACGACCAAGCAAAAGCCTGTGAAGACTTTTGAAATGAAATCCGGAATCGTTGCAGTAGTCGACAAAGGCAAGCAACCGATACAAATATCGTCCGAACGGCCGCAGCAACCCCAACAGAATTACCAGCAACCCCGACCCAGCTATCAGTCATCTCCACAATATGAACAACCGCCTCGTCCGCAACGTACATTAAGGGAGCTTCTGAGCAGGGAATATCCGTTCAAGAATGAAGCAGTGCCGAAAATATTCCGTAGTCTGATGAAGACTCCAGATTTCCAGCTGCCAGAGCCTAAAAAAGAAGAAGTCAACAAGAAAGGTGATCCCAACTTTTGCCCCTACCACCGGATGCTTGGGCACAAGATAGAAGATTGCATTACCTTCAAAAGTTTGCTCAATGACAACCTTCGGAAAGGGAATATAATAATCCTGAAGGAGTACATGAAGGAACCCGAGAAAGGAGGTTCCGTCAATGTCGTCTCAACTGATCCCATCATTCCGATAGATCCCTATACGACTGACGATGGATGGACTACCGCTTGGACAAGGTCTTCAAAAAAGATTTTAGACAGCATCCAAACCGCTTCGGTGCGAGCTTCAATTCAGAGTTCGAAACCTGTCAAGTCGGCACCATCACTTGTGATAGAAGAACCACCTCAATAGGAGACGATTGAAGAGAAGAAGAAGATCGACGAAGAAGAGAGGACCGAGGCTTCTAAGGCTAGACTAGGGGCTGCTTATCCTAGGATAGTTGTTTCTGATTCGGGGGACAAATCCCTCGAACCTCCGACTCGTATGATTATCTCGCTCACTTCGGTGGGATCATATAATGATAAGGGTGATGGCGTTGGCTACGTTTTGACTATTTCTAACGATTACGTAACTAGCGACAATCCGAACATCGATTTCGATACCAAAAAAAATTCTCAAATCATACACAATCTCGACGATCAAAATAACAAAGAAGACATCCATCAAGGAGGCTACGAGAGTTCAACAAGTAACGAATCTATCTGCGAGTTTCAAGGAGCTCCAGTCACAATAGAGTTAGAGCCTTCAGACTCTGAAGCTAATCCGGAAGAGCCTGTCATTCTGATTCAGGGAGAAACACCAGCAAGCTCAACACTAGATTCAGAAGAAATTACAGAAGTCAACTTAAGAAGTGGAAGAGTTCTACCTTTGAGAATGGGTCCAAAGGACAAAGAAAAGCAGGTGGTTGTTCAAGAAGAACCAACCCCAGCAGAAGAAATACCCATTCGAGAAGAAGCTGAGACACATGGAAATAAAGTGGACTACAACGTGCTAGCCCATCTTAGGAAACTACCGCCAAGCCGAGCATCTACGATGCTCTCATCTTATCAAAAGAGATGAGAGAAGCTCTGATCAAGGCCTTACTTGATCCGGAAATTTGCTTAGCTCAAATGGCCGGAGATTCCTTAGATGAGGTTTGCTCGTTAAAGGAACAGTGAGGCGTTACCTTCACGGACAATGACCTACTACTTGGGACAGCGGATCACAACCGACCGTTGTACATTTCAGTTATAATTGGGAAGTTTACACTCTCCAGAGTATTGGTGGATCCAGGAGCATCAATCAATATAATGAGTCTTTGAACACTAGCATATTTGGAAATTGATGCTCGCGAGCTCGAAGCCGACAAAACATTATTAAGAGGATTCAACCAGAAAGGGGAAAGAGCCCTAGAATCAATAACGCTACTAATGAAGACCGGTGACTTAGCAAAGACAACCGCAAAATTTCACATAATTGATTCAGAAACGTCGTTCAACGCTCTATCGGGCCGACCATGGATACATGAAAACAGGATGGTACCATCATCTCTACATCAGTGCATCAAATACTATGATGGAGGGGAACAGTGCATCAAAGGTGACTTACAACCATTCTCCGTACATGAGATTGGAATCCATGAAGATGTAGCTTATTATGCACCTTCGAAGAAAACAATCTTCTCCAGAGATACCATAACGAATGAAGCAAAGAAAGTTCGGGATAATGAAGAACCTGAAGTTCTAGTCCAACAGTCACTCACCACTCCCTTACGGCGAGATGGTGAAGGTTTCTCCACAACTCGCATCCGAGGTCGAGGCCGGGGACGAGGCCGTGGTAGAGACGTTAGGACGAGTTGGACGGATGAAACCGACCATCAATGTTGATTGGGAAGACGAGTTCGAAGAAGAAAAAGAGATCAAACAAGAAGCAGCGACAATAAGTCGGAAGAAGCCGCAATTCAGGATCCCGCTCGAAGATGAAAAGAATGAAGAATACAAATCGATGTACGAGAAGATTAACCACTATGTACATACTATGACCCTGACACTGATCCATTCTAATAAGATCGAGGGTATGGTGGTCAAAGAGTTACGTAGCGGCGGTGCAAAGCCAATCAAATTCTACCGTGGTGCTCCTTCCTCCAAAACTGAAAATAATGTACAATTTGAAGATGTCACTTCATCGAATTAATGGAATTACCTTTTGAGTGGTACTCTCCCTGTGTTCAAAATTTAATTCAACGTGGTTTCTTACCTCGACAATGGACAAAAGGTCAATCACAACGTTTTGAAAAATTATGGAATAATTCTGGTCGTCCACGCAATTCAAAGTATAGACTCGGATTTGGCACAGTAGGATCAGTTGACGATACTGAATTTTGCTTGGTTGTCACTTGCGAATCTAATGAAAATTGCATGGAAACTACAGACGAACTCGAAGATTTACAAATTGGAGACGCTCCACCAGAATTCGAAGAAGAGATTAAATCTACAATAGATGAACTAACGGAAGTTAACTTAGGTACTAGAAAAGAGCCTAGACCTACCTTTTTTAGCTCCCTACTCAATAAAGAAGACTCCGAAGAAATAATCAAGTTATTAATGGAATTTAAAGACTGTTTTGCTTGGAACTATGATGAGATGCCAGGATTAGCTCCAGAGGTCGCAGTCCATAAGCTAGGAGTGGATCCTACTTCTGTCCCAGTCAGACAAGGTCCCAGAAGAATGCGTCTAGAAATTGAACATCAAGTCATAGCCGAAGTTAAAAAGCTAATAGACCCCAAATTTGTCTGTGAAGAACAATACCCGACTCGGTTAGCCAATGTGGTGCCGATCGGAAAGAAGAATGGTCGGATCGGAATTTGTGTGGACTTCAGATATTTAAACAAGGCATGTCCAAAGGATGAATTCCCTCTACCGATCCCAGAACTAATGATCGACATTGCTTAAACACATGAGATATTTTCATTCATGGATGGATCTTCAGGATACAACCAGATAAAAATGGCTCCAGAAGATGAAAAGCTTACAGCATTCAGAACGCCGATCGGAGTATTTTGCTACACGAGTGATGCCATTTGGATCGAAGAACGCGGGAGCAACATACCGTAGAGCGATGACAAGAATTTTTGATGATCTCATCCATGATCAAGTCGAATGCTACGTGGACGATGTGGTCATCAAAAGCAAAGTAAAGGAAAACTACCTGTATGATTTGAGAATTGTTTTCGAACGATTAAGACAATTTAACCTTAAGATGAATCCCTTAAAATGCGCCTTCGGCGTCACCTCCGGGAAATTCTTAGGATTCGTTGTCCGACATCGTGGAATTGAAATCGACCCGGAAAAGATTAAAGCTATCTTAGAAATGCCGCCTCCCAAAACCTTAAAACAACTACGATCTTTTCAAGGGAAGTTGGCATATCTTCGACGCTTTATCTCAAACTTGTCAGGAAGGTGTTAGCCTTTCTCGGCACTAGTTAAAAAGGACGCCAAATTTATTTGGGAAGAAAAATGCCAGAAAGCCTTCGAAGACATTAAATAATATTTAATGACACCTCCTGTCTTAGCAGCCCCAGTCTCAGGTAGACCGTTGATACTTTATACCGCGGCTTTAGACGACTCTCTCGGAGCCCTGTTAGCCTGTGTCAATGATGAGGGTAAAGAAAATGCTCTTTACTACTTAAGCCGTCGTTTACTTCTGACGGAAGTAAGGTATCCCGCAATTGCAAAGCATTGTTTGGCCCTGATCTTCGCCGCTCAAAAGCTCAGGCACTACATTCTTTCTCATAAGGTCAACCTGATCTCGAAATTTAATCCATTGCAATACTTGATGACTCGTCCAACGCTTTCCGGCAGACTTGCAAGATGGTCAATGATATTATTGCAATTCGATATAACTTTCGTGCCTCTTCGTGCCGTAAAGGGACAAGTCTTAGCAGACTTTCTAACAAAGACACCCTTTGCCGGCAGAATCTCCCCTCAACGATGACTTGCCAGATGAACAAATAATGAGCCTAGAAGACCCTGATGATCGACGTTGGGAATTATATTTCGACGGAGCATCTTTAGCACACAAAGATGAAGAATCGCAAGTGATAGTGCCCGGTAAGGCAGGAATCGGGCTAATCTTTATAACACTGGAACGGGGGATGTTAAGATACTCCTACCACTTGACAGAACCATGTACAAACAACGAAGCAGAATACGAAGCCCTCATAAAGAGACTGGAATTAACTATTCAAATGGGGATAACAGACTTTAACATCTACAGGGATTCACAGTTAATCATTCAACAGATCGCCGGACAGTACAGAATTTTAAAGCCAAGACTCAAGCAATACTTCCAGTATGCCATACAGTTGTTGGAACAAATTCCAAATGTGACGATCTACAAAATTCCCAGAAAAGAAAATGCTTTAGCAGATGCTTTAGCCCGTCTCGCAAAAGAATTTGCTCGTTTGCAAGATGAATCGGTGGAAGTGTCGGTTCACGGACGTCGGGTCCTATCACGGCTCGACAAAGACACAATACACAAATCGAAAAAGAAAAAGAATCAGTTGCAACAGATGACGTAAAAACACGAAGATTGGCGACGACCATTAGTAGACTAACTGCAAACAGGAAAGCTACCAGACGATAGGTCATTGGCCCATCAGATTAAGAAAAGAACTATGTCTTACGCATTAATAAACAACACATTGTACAGAAGGTCTTTTGATCAAATGTGGCTAAGGTGCCTAAGCGGGTCCGAGGCCCGTGAAATTGTTAAAGAGGTGCATTCAGGACTCTGTGGCGCTCACCAGTCGGGTCCAAAGATGAAAATGAAAATTAAAAGACTAGGATATTATTGGCCCTCGATGATGACCGACTGCATGAAAATCGCCAAGAACTGTCACCAATGCCAAGTGCACGGAGTGGTTGTACACCAACCTCCAAATGTGCTGCACCCGACAATTGCGTCGTGGCCATTTGAATGTTGGGGCACAGATATAGTGGGTCCGATAGAACCACCATCTTCGAAAGGACATCGCTTCATTCTTGTGGCTACAGATTACTTTTCCAAGTGGGCAGAGGCAGTTCCACTTAGAGAAGTGAAAGCACACCACGTGCTACAATTTTTCAAGAACCAAGTTGTCTACCGTTTTGGAGTGCCGCGCAGGATCATCTCGGATAATGGGTCAGCATTCAGAAGCACACAAATTAACAATCTTGTCAGGAGACACGGAATCGACTGGCGATACTCAACAATTTACTACCCAAGAGCAAACGGCCTGGCTGAGGCTTTTAATAAAACCCTCGTTCAAATTTTAAAGAAAACTTTGGACGATAATAAGAGAAATTGGCACGAGAAGTTGTTAGAAGCCTTATGGGCCTACCGGACAACCTTCGAACTCCTACTCAAGCTACACCTTACGCTCCGGTGTATGGGTCCGAGGCAAGTGTTACCTTTAGAGGTTCGGCTTCCTTCACTCGGAATTGCAGTTGCAAACAAGATCACGACGAAGAGAACGCTAAATTACGACTAGAAGAATTAGAAAGCCCGGAAGGGAAAAGACTTACAGCCGCATCGAATTTAGAACTATACCAAGCTAAGATGGTTCAAGCCCATGACAAACTGGTCCGCCCAAGAACCTTCAAAGTTGGTGACTTAGTTCTCGTTCTCAAGAGACCTATTCTTTCACACCGCAAGATAGGAGGAAAATTTGAACCCACTTGGGAAGGACCGTTTGTGGTTGAAGCGGTATACTCAGGAGGTTCCTACCAGCTAATGAATTGCCAGGGAGAACGACATATGCTTCCGATCAACGGACGATACTTGAAAAATTATTACGCTACCTGATGTTTCGAAGGAATGAATTCTTCATCCCTAAGAAACATGGGCGAAGTAATTACTTATGATTGGGTCCGAACCCAAAAATAATAAAATGTGCTAAAATAAATAAAATCATGATAATAAAATTTTTCTTGTTTTCTTTTCCAAATCAAAATCTCTTCCCTGATCTTATCCTACTTCATTCCTGTTAAATTTGAAAATATAAAAAAAAATATAATATAAAAAAAATGTCTTTAATAAACATTTTCTTAATGTTCTTGTTCTTAGTACAACCCCTGATCATTTTCCTTGTCTTTTCGCAGGGAAATGTCGAACGGGCAGATTGGTCCCGAACTTTAAGAATGGCGTAAGCCTTGCACTCGATGAAAAGAGGGTGAAAGATGGAGCGATAATCGAGATTGACTCGGATTTCACACCAGCGAGCCTACGAGTACAAGGAAAGTGACTCGGGTCCCGCTTGACCGAGAAGAATCGCCGTGGCGTACGGTGATGAAAGTGGGTGGCCCAAGCCACCAATCCAACGAAGAAGAAAAGAAAGGCAAACACTCGAAGAAGACAAGAAAATGAAGTCTGTAGTCGCTACAGCAGAGGGCAGGCTTGTCAGCGCCGCACCCACAGACATTCAAGAAGTTCGAAGAGCTACTCTCACAGCAACGCAACGAAGAAATAAGAATCACCGTATCCACAAGATGTTAAAAAAACTAGCTGCGGACCAGCACGACGAGACAGTTGCTACTGCCAGTACGTACAATTCAAGGACACCGGTTCACCGGGAACCTGAAGAAAGGAGGCTAGCTCCTAGGATAACAGAAAGGACCAGGGAAATCTCACAAAGACCAGAAGAAAGAAGGCTACCACGCCACCAGATAATACCACCAGTAATGCATGACCTTGTTGCAGAAGCAACCCCGGGGGATGTCCCGACAGACATCATCCCCGAGGAACCGAGGTATGCAGGAGAACGTGAAGGGATTGAACCATATATCCCACAATATGTCACCAGGCCTCGCCATCTGCAGATCATTCCGGAATACGAGCTGGAGAGAATGCAGAATGTTGAAAATAAAACCTTTGAATACTTCGAGAGAATCAGAGGCAGAAGAATCAACATACTAGAGGGCCTCGAGCTACATACAGACGTATTCTCAGAGTATGAACAACAGCAAATCGTGGATTGCATCCGGGATTTGAAAAGAATGGGCCGAGCAGGCCGCCTAAGGGAAAACACATACTCAGAACCCCGGAGATGGATGCCAGGGAAAGGAAGAATCACAATACAATGTGGATGCTGTTACAACTTTGCAGAGGACAGGAAGGGAAACCCACCGGGAATACTCCGTCATGGCCAAGTAAATCCGATGCCATTAGTCATCAAGAGAATGGTAAAGAGATTGATAACATGGGGGTACTGCCAGCAGATTGCATACCCAATAGCTGCATTATTAACATCTACAAGCAGGGCGACTGCATACCCCCACACATAGATCACCATGACTTTGTCAGACCTCTCTGCACAGTCTCTTTCCTGAACGAGTGTAACATCATGTTCGGATCTGACCCTCCGGATAGCGAGCCCGGGTGAGTTCCGAGGGCCGGTGAAGATACCTTTACCGGTAGGTTCCGTCATGATACTGAAGGGCAACGGAGCAGATATCGCTAAGCATTGCATACCAGGAGTACCAGTGAAGCGGATCTAAGTTACTTTTAGAAGGATGGACGACAGGAAGACACCTTACCATTTCCAGCCAAACCCGGAACTAGAGAGTCTCCGGCCTTACGAGCTGTGAGCTACATGGAAAGTATCACACCTCCAATGTACATCTATACGGCATCCTTGCCAAAGATGGCTTGGAAGGTGATGTTATTGACCATGTACCCCACTATTCAGACATGGATTTTTGACAGATGCTTCTTAGGATGGATCGACAAAGATCATACATAGTTTGTTTTGAGTCTACATGGATTGTATGAGATGTATTCCAGATCGAGTTGTATGATGTATCTTCGACATGATTGGAATGAAAGTGACCATGTCACATTTTTGGCCTTCACCTCTTTTGTGCAAATTGACTGGGAAACGCCATTAAAGTTAAATGAACTTCGAACAAAGAACAGAAAAGAAATAAAAAAAGGGAATAAAAGAAAACTTTCCTTAAAAATCTAAAAATGACGAACACCAAATTCACATGAACATTAAATAAACGACAAAATAAAATTTGAATCATTAAAAGACAAACAAAATGAACATAAATTTCAAATCAAATCTCAAATCAAATTTCAATCGATTTCAAACTCATCCTTCCAAATTTTAAATTCAATCAACTCAAATCTCAAATCAAATTCTCAATCAAATTTCAAATCCAATCTTTCCAAATTTCAAATCAAGTCTCAATCAAAATCAAATTCTTGGGGTTGAGGATTTTACATCCGAGACTGCATTGCTTTAGGTTATTTCCCTATCGCAATGAAATACATCAAAATCAAACTTTTGGAGTCGAGGATTTTACATCCAAGACTGCATTGCTTTAGGATCCATTCCCTATCACAATGAAATACATCAAAATCAAACTTTTGGAGTCGAGGATTTTACATCCAAGACTGCATTGCTCTAGGATCCTTTCCCTATCGCAATGAAATACATCAAAATCAAACTTTTGGAGTTGAGGATTTTAAATCCGAGACTGCATTGCTTTAGGTTCTTTCCCTATCGCAAAGAAATACATCAAAATCAAACTTTTGGGCTTAAGGATTTTACATCCGAGACTGCATTGCTTTAGGATTCTTTCCCTATCGCAATGAAATACATCAAAATCAAACTTTTGGAGTTGAGGATTTTACATCCGAGACTGCATTGCTTTAGGATTCTTTCCCTATCGCAATGAAATACATCAAAATCAAATTTTTTGAGTTGAGGATTTTACATCCGAGACTGCATTGCTTTAGGATTCTTTCCCTATTGCAATGAAATAAATCAAATTCAAACTTTTGGGGATGAGGATTTTACATCCGAGACTGCATTGCTTTAGGTTCTTTCCCTATCGCAATGAAATACATCAAAATCAAACTGGGTTGAGGATTTTACATCCGAGACTGCATTGCTTTAGGATTATTTCCCTATCGCAATGAAATACATCAAAATTCAAATTCTTGGAGTTGAGGATTTTACATCCGAGACTGCATTGCTTTAGGATTCTTTCCCTATCGCAATGAAATACATCAAAATTCAAATTCTTGGAGTTACGGATTTTACATCCGAGACTGCATTGCTTTAGGATTCTTTCCCTATCGCAATGAAATACATCAAAATCAAATTCTTGGGGTTGAGGATTTTACATCCGAGACTGCATTGCTTTAGGATTCTTTCCCTATCGCAATGAAATACATCAAAATCAAATTCTTGGGGTCAAGGATTTTACATCCGAGACTGCATTGCTTTAGGATTCTTTCCCTACCGCAATGAAATACACCAAAATATCACTCTTGAGGTTAAGGATTTTACATCCGATACCACATTACTCTGAGATCTCTCCTCATTGTAATGATTCAATCCAATCGATTCGATTTTCTTTTGAGGTTGAAGATGTTACATCTAAAACCACGAAATTCCAATTTTCATTTCAAATCAAATCCCTTCAAATTAATTTTAAATCAAACTTCAATCTAAAATAAAAAATCAAAATCTAAAATTACACATCCGAACTTAAATTGAAACAAACTGAAATCTAAATCGAAATTCCCCCAGATCATGTGATTTGGAATTCACCTTCTTTTCCTTTCCCCAGCGAGAGTTCAGGAATCTCCAGTTTCAGGGATATACTTGACACTCCCCAGCGAAAACTTTTCTACTTCGTCCTAAGTTTGTCACCTGGACATCTGTGTTGGTTTTGCTGATCGCTTTGGTCAACACCAATACGCGCAGTGTGCTCCGTCAGCTCACCACACCTATTGGGGGTCCATTTGTTGACCTCATTTTTGATGAGGTCTTCTCTTCTTCTTTTTAGTACTTAGGATCTAGCCTTAGGCTTTTCCTTTGACTATCTTAGAGGACTAGAATTGGGATCCCTCATCTAGAATTTCAAACCACTTCTTAACTCCCTGCAAACTCCACAAACTTATGTAGACCCCTAATCACCTAGAGGGTTGAAATCAAATGTGGAAGTTTAAAGGATGAGTTCCTATAGGACTCTTTGGCCTTAGGACTGCCTTGGGTGGCCTGGTCTGGTGAAGGGGCTGACTTACACATACAATACACTTATACACTACACTTTCACACACCTCCTAAAATCACACCCATACCCAGCTTGACCTCCTGACTCATGTAGGTGATCACATAGATGGTCCTTAACCCCTAAGCCCTTGGTTAAGAGGGTTAGGAACAACATAGTGAATGCCTCAAATGAGTCCCTTCATGGCTCATGTGGGCTTGATGTGGCTTCATGGCTCAACCAAAATGATTTCATTTCATTCAAATTTACCCAATCTTCAATTTTCCAAATTTTCAATTTTTGACCCCCGGGACCCTACACCCGCCTAACCTACCCAAAGCCCTTGAAATTACCCAAATTTTTCAAAACTTCTAAATTACCCAAAATTCCCCAAAATCAATCCCAAACATTTCCACATCACTCAAATTAATCATCCATACCCAAAAATACAAAAAATTCCAAAAATACCTCCCAATACCCGCCAAATCCCCAAAATACCCCTCTTAACCCAAAATCCCAAAAATTCAGAAAATTCCTAGAAAATTCCAGAAAATCCCAAATATTCCTAATTTCATTCTGTTCAACTACACTATGGGTCAATTTTGTCAATTTACCCTACTTTTGTCAAAACCCCCAATTTGACCCATTTTAACCCTAAGTGAACCCAATGTCAAACTAAACCTATCAAATTGACCCAAATTCTGATCCAATTCAATTCTAAACTTCAATTCAACATTCCCAATATCAATCTAGACCAAATCCAAGTCCAATTTGGTTGACATTTGGATCCAATTTCACTTTTGGCCTTAAAGCCCAATTTGGACCCACGACCCAAACCTAACCCAAATAAGCCCAAACCCCAAAATCAAAGCCCAACCAAAGTCAAAACCTCTTTGAAACACTCCCATAAGCATTTCTTAACATTAATTTTACATCAATTTCAACCCTAGCCCAACATTGGCCCAACTTGGCCCACTTGGACCTATATTGGCCCATTCACCAAAAGAGCCCAAATTTAGCCCAATTCAAACCCAAATCACCCCCAATTTGCTTCAAGTCACTCATGACACATCCACGAGCTAAACCCAACAATTATTTGGCCCAAGCCTTTACCAAAATTTCATCCCAAAATCCATTTTAAAATTCAAAAGCCCACTTTCCTAAACCATCTTAAAAGCCCATCTAAAACCATTTCAAAAAGCCCAAAATCTACCCTAAAGCCCACATGACATCTCCACTTGCCATCCACTTAATAAAAGCCATTCCCTAAGTTCTAATCCCATCATTAAACAATTACAAATCAAGCCCCATAACAATTTCCATTAAAATGCCAAAATCCATAAAATATATCTCCATGAAATTGACTCCACTTTTCCCAAGCCAAAGGTGAGCCATGCAAGCCATGGACAAGCCACATGAAGCCATGGAAGGCTTGACATGTGATCAAGACATTAATGGCAAAAGGAGGGCCCCCTTTCCTAATCCTTCTTAAACCCTGTTTTACCTTAAGCATGTCACACACTAAACCATGCTTAGCCACCTCATCATGGATGGAGACCACACCATTCTCTCTTGGCTGACCCAAGTGATCCTTTTCAGCCCAAAACCAGGCTTTGGGTGGTGAACCTAGCCCAAAATCATGGGTTGACTCATTTGAACCCAAAATGGTCTTCCCCCCATTCCATTTCAATCCAAGCTCTTTACACATGGCAATTGCCAATTGCTTGCACCAAGTCCCGCCCCGACCCACCCGACCTCGAGGGTGACCCATGCTCGGCCGGCCGGCCACCACAGCTGCCGGAAAACACCATGGCCGAGAGCTCACATGTGAGCCAACTTTGGAATTCTCCTTGCTGAGCCGCCCCATCCCCGAGTGGCCATTGTAGGCTGTTCTTCTCTTGCCAAGAGCAGCCGATCCCAAGCCCTAACTCTCCCCGGGAGGCCCTTCACCCTCTCCTACTTAAACACCACCCCTCTCGGCCATTTGAGGTGCTGAAACAAACCTTAAGGAAACTCGCCAAAATTGTTCCGTACTACTCCCCATACACGAGCACTTGATCACCACCGAAATCCCCCTGCCATTTCTTCTCCGCGAGCTCGATTTCGTAGTTGAAATCCAAGCCCAAAACCAGGACACTTCTCCACGAGTGAGCCAATCCCCAAATTGATTGGTTCTAAACCTTCACTCGGACCAAGAGAAGGTGTCCACCAGCAAAAGCTCCATCTCCAGGCCACCCAGTTGCTCCAGCCTCCAAGCTTTGTGATCGGCTGTGGTCGAAATCCCACCTAGGAAATTCACCAGACCAGGAGACTTCATCTGGAGCTTGCTGGGATCCAATCGAAGGTGAAACAACCCTCAGATCGAAGCCACACTTCTCTGAGCAAAGGTATGGCCTCACTCTTCTTCCCGAGCTTCTGAACATTCTCCATTTTTATTGCGTAAGTTTCATCCCACATAAACCGTATGGATGTGTTCGTCTTCTCAAGACGAATCCATAGAGCATAATAACACGAAAATCCATCGAGTATCGAGTGAGATCTTAGGGATTTAGTGTGGACGGCTCTCGGGTGAGGACGCTCGGGGACGATGAACGGATGCCGTCCATTTAATACACGCGCGGACGGATGGCTCGGATGGCGTCGGACCAGGAGATGGTACGTGAACCGCGGGACCCGGAGCACTGAGTCAGATGGCGGCGTCGAATGGGAGCGCGACGCGTGTGCATTCAGAGCTGACGAGGATGACGCGGCGCCAACTCGGATAAATAGAAAATTAGGGATATTTTCTATTTATTTAATTCCCTAAACTTGGAAAATTCATAACTTTGTGTAGGAAAATCATAAAAATAAAATAAAAATACCCTCTTGCTCAGTGAACAGAGGAGAATAATGTGGAAAAGAAATTATTTAATTTATTTACTCTCTGCATATTTTTAATTCTCCATGCATGTATACAATTCACCATGGCATGAGACCATAGGGCTTTTGAAGCCTCTGAATTTGGGAACATTCCCTGAATTTTCCAAAGTCGAGGCCATCCCTATGAAGAGTTATTGATTTTTCAAATTCATGTTACTGTTTTGAGTATTTTAATTCCAATAAATAGCATGTTGTGAAATAAATTCTAGGAAAATTTGGTGATATTCCTTATGACCAGAGGACCCTAGGAAAAATAGTTTTTGAGTTAGTTCATTTAAAATAACCCTAATTGACTTAAACACGCAAAATGGGTCCCTAATTAATTAGAGCTAACCATACATCAAATTGACTTGAAATCAATTCTCCATTGACCTTTAGGATTAGAGGAACCCACCATAAAAATTTGAGGTCAATTGGATCTGGTTCGCCCTACTAAATGGGTTGATTAAGCCATTTAGTCAATTTGAACTTTAAAAATTCATAACTTTCAAAATATCTTTCAAAAATTCACCAAATTAGTTTTGGTGCCTCTCTGATATTAGGGGAATTTAAGAAAATTAAAATTTCAATTTTCTAAAAAAGTTGATTTTTAATGTTATTTTAATATTTTTAATAATTAAAAAATAATAAAAATCACAAAAATAATAAAATTCACCAAAATGTCACATTTTGAATTTTAATCACTTAGGAACAAACCCCATATTTTTCTTAGGTCTATTTAATGAGATATTAAATTTTAAAGCTCTAGGGTATTTTTAAAATTAAACAAAATGTATTTTCTAGCATTTTCACTAAAATAATTATAATAAATCATAGAAAAATCAGAAAATTGCAAAAATTAATTCTCTGGTTTCCTTGATATCAGAGAGATTTTTGAAAAAATATAAAATTCATTTTTTAACATTTATTTTATTTTTAAATTAATTAACACTCCAAAAATTAAAATAATTATAATAAAAATAATATAATTCAAAAAATCACCAAAATTGGTCCAAGTGGTCCTCTAGTTATTAGGAATGTTCCCTAATTTTCTGAAGGACAGAAACTTTCCCTTGGTTATGTTATTAAATTTTCCTTGGAAATCTCTATTTTCTACCAAAAATAATTATATAAATAAATTAAATACAGAAAAATCACATTTTCTCCTCTCATGTCTCTATTGACATATGAGTGAAGTCACATAAAAATTTCAAGTTCATTTGAGCTCAATTTAGTGAGTTATGAAATTATTAAGCTTAAAGGGTAAAGTGGTAATTAAAATTTTAACCCTTAATTAAAACTTTAGGTTTAATAAAAAAATTAATAAGTAAAATATTTGATCCTAATCTGATTTGGATGATTGAAACTTAAATAATTAAAGGGTAGAAATCCATTAAGCAATTTAAAATAATTAAACCTTAATTAAATAATTTATTAAATTTGGAAGAATAATAAAATTGGAATTATTAAAATAGGGATATTATTAGGAAGAGATTTATTCTTTAATTTAAAAATCCCTAAATTAATTATCTCATTAATATTCAATTCTTAATTAAAGTAATAACTCAAATTTAAAATATTAAAAGACTTAATCATTAAACTAAAGTTAAATTATTAAACTCTTTTAAAATTTCAATTAAAATTAAAAATAAAATTAAATTAAAAATTAAATTGAATTAAGTAAATTAAATTGAATTAAATTAAATTAAATTAAATTAAATTAAATTAAAATTAAAAGTTGAATTAAATTAAAGATTAAATTAAATTAAATTAAACAAACAAATTAAATTAAATTAAATGAATTAAATTAAATTAAATTAAATTAAATTAAATAAAATCAAATTAAATTAAATTAAATTAAATTAAACATATTAAATTAAATCAAATTAAATTAAAATTAAATTAAATTAAATTAAATTAAATTAAAATTAAATCAAATCAAACTAAATTGAATTGAATTGAAATAAATTAAATTAAATTAAATTAAATTAAATTAAATTAAATTAAATTGAATTAAATATAACATCACCAAAGACATAAAGAATTCAATGTAAATCTAAAATAACTTGAACACTATTCCAAATTTAAACCCATTAATCGAATTCAAACTAAATCACAAACTTACCCTCGAAAACTTTAATTATCATAACTCCTAAACTGAACATTAAATGAAATGTTACTTCACTTATAGGACATTCAAACATCCTAGTTCACCGAGTAAGATAATAACAAAACTTAACTAAACCTTGGACGATTAATTCATTTGTGTAATTGAATTCATTTGGACTTAAAACAATCCTAGAAATATTGAAAAGATGTTTAAGATTCGCCTTAAGCACTTCCTCGATATGATAGGATGTTCATAAGAACAATTGAACTTAATTGTTCTTTGATGAAGAAAATCGTCTTCAAACAAAAACACAAGGAACCTAGACGTCATAGGAAATGACTAGCTATGGGATTAGGAATTTGGTAGAAAACCATAAACCTTACCTTAGCTTTACCTAGGAACTTGCTTAAATATTCTAATTGTGTTTTAAGTGCAGCTTGGGATGACGGGAAGACCCTCCAGGTACGCTTTTATTTTATTGCAATTTACTTTCTTGCAATTTACATTATTGCAATTTATTTAACCGCATTGCACTTACTTTTCTTGCATGATAAACAATTGTTGTATGAAAACCCACACCTTTAGGATAGTCCCTAAAACTGAAACCAAAACTAAATTAAAAGTTATTGCAAGATAAAATTCACCGCCACAACATTCCAAAATATAAAACAACTCAAAATTTAATCACAAACAGAACACAAAACTACAATTACAACTAAATTAAAATGTACTGTTGGATGATCGGGAATAACTCGGATGATGTAACCTACGTGTTGCTAACGGGATTTCCCACGGTCTAAATGAAAGTGTGGAACTCATTTAGTTGAGTTTAGCAAATTCATCTGGACTAAGTGAATCCGATAAAAATAATGATGCCGGAAGGATGGAACCGTGGGATCTTAACCGGTGTTGTTATAATCAACTTTAAGATTTGTTTTAATTAAAACATAAAAAACACTTGGAAATTAAAATTTTCTCTAAACCAAAACACTTTTCTCATCCCCTGATTTATGACTTCTAAAACTAAACCTCTACAACAACAAGAAGCCTGGAGCATTGTGGGAAGCACGACCATCGTCATCAGCAAAACCTGAATCTACAATCAGCAAAACTTTCCTAGAATTAAATAACAAATCCATAGGACTTCGAGGTAGTTTGCCTAGTGCAACATAAATCCTCAACTCTTCGTTAGGCATTTACATTGTAAATTAAGCCCTAACCAGTCTTAGGATTCCGAGGTAGTCGTTTGGTACAACATAAACCCTCACATCTTCGAGGCTGTTTGTATGATTCTATCATATAAATATAAGTCCTAATTAATGAAAATTGGCAAGACTGAAACATTAAATAGACATTAGGACTTTCCTAAATTTAAGCCAAACAATAGGATAATCGGGAAATTAACGAAGTTCGCTTCGAATCTGTAATTTCTCCTACTTTTCTTCCTTTGAATTCCCAAAATAAAATTTTCCAAATTTGATCCATTCCCTATTGAAATTCCAAAATTCAATCCTTTGAAAACTTAAACTTTGAAATTCTTGAGAGCAGAATTATTGATTATTATCGAGAGTTTTCTTAAGAGATTCTCGTCACTTAAGATGTAATTAACTATAGGGACTTGCTCTTATAGGGAATTTTAAAGAACCCATGTAATATAAACCCTGTTTAATGCTTTCATATTAAGCAGGGGAATTTGTCGGCTTATAAAATTGGTTCACAGACCAAACGGATGTCACAAATCTTCTAGTTTATTTAATCGAGCCCCACCATCAAGCAGTGTGTCTATCCTTAGGGATAGATACACGGTTTGTGGTGCGGTGCTCGTTTATATAAACTATTTGGGATGTGAGATCGGTTTAATCTCATATCTTAAAATCTTCAAATTTAAAATTATTTTCAAAATCAAATACTACTTTTCAAATTATTTATTTAAATTAAATTAAAAATTCGCCGACAATTTCTGTCAGGCGACCCCCTTATCAAAATAAAACACACAACCCGAAAATATGCCGACAGGAACCGATTCGTGAAAACTGGTTTTCAGCAGTTAAAAACCAAAAAATTGATATTTTAACACCACCCGTCACTCTCAACCTCTTAAAGTCGCGAAATAGGATTTAGGGCATCCTTAGGCTGGATTAATTAAGAGCCGATTTCAACAAGATTTGTTAGATTTGAATTCCTTGAGGTATGAACACTACTCCTAAGTAAAAAATTTTTTATTTTCACCATTTATTTAAGTACATTATTGAAAAATCTTAAGATCATTATTTATGGTGAAATTTGAGGAAAGGCATGAAAAATTGCTTGGACTTAGTGGAAATTACCTTTGGAAGTTAAATTAGCAAGCTCAGTTTGATTTTGGAATTTATTGTGAATATTTGTGATTTTTTTAGAGATGGCTCCAAAGTCAAAGCAATCAAAAGATAAATCAAAATTTGATTCCAACAAATTTGTCAGTGCAAGAGCTGAGGATCAATATGTCGATGCACTGTCATCACGTAAATTGATTTTGGAACAAGTGTTTAGTAAGCCAGGAGAAGTTATTGAAGAAATTATTATTAGAAGGAATTGAGAAAATTACTGTTACTTCTCTGCTATCGCTGTTGTTTCTGTGGTCAAAGTGTTTTATGCAAATTTTCCTGCAACACAAAAAAATTTGGTGATGGTTAGAGGCGAACAAGTACATTTTTCACCTGCGGTAATCAATGTCTTTTACCACTTGCCTCCTGTGTTGTTTTGTTTTTATGTTAATTATCATCCTACTGAAGGAGAATTAGATGAGATCATATCATTTCTGACTGATGGAAGAGGTTTATGGAAGATAACAAATGAAAGAATAGTAAATTTTCAAGCTTCTAAGTTGAATGTCATTTAAAAGGCATGACATTGCTTTATTTCATCTAAACTGGTGCCTTCAAGTCATATTAGTGAAGTTACAAGGGAGAGAGCAATTCTGAATCATTGTATTCAGTTTGGAAAGCCTATTAATGTAGGGGTTATTATTTTTGACTATATGATGAACTGTGCCAGATTTGCTACTACTTCATGTATGGGATTTCCATCCTTAATTCATTCGATTTATGAGCAATCTGGTGTTAACTTTGAAACATGGGAGGAAGTTCTTCAGCCATTGGGACCTATTACCAGTATATACGTTGGTGCTTACATTGAACATTCAGATTTTGGCTGGAGAGGAGAATTAGAACTTCCACCGCTTCTGCTTCTGCTTCTGCTTCTGCTGCTTCTACTTAACGTGTCACTACTTCTAGAGCATCATCATCTAGTGATTCACAAACTGGACTATTGAAGAAGATTTTGAATAAAGTGAGTCTTACCAGAGAGACTGTTAAAGATATGGATGGTAAGATTGAAAATATTGAAAGGTATATTGTTAAGCATGATGAATATGAGGAGAATTATCAGCAGTACATGGATAAAGTGATTAGAGGTGATCATCGTGATGAGATGCCCCCTCATCCATTTTATATACCTTATGTGTCATCTAGAGACTAGGCTGAGGAAGATGATGATAAGGATGATGATTAGAGTTGTTGTGTTTAGTTTGTTTTGATTTGTGATTTCTTATGGGTTGTTAGGTTTTTATTTTGATATTTTTATATGTGATGTTATGTTTGATTGTTGTGTGATGTATTTATGATATGAACTCTGATTTTGTATAGAGCATAGTTGGACTATTTCTTTTTATGTACATTCAAATGTTTATGTGATAAAGTAATGTTTTATGTTGTAATTTGGGACATCTGTGTAGTAGTAAAAGTTTAAACGTGTATTTAGTGTTTAAATTTTTTATAGAGTATAAATTAATTCCTAATTTTTTAGAAAATTTAGAACACTATTAAAAACCACTATTTGAAAATTGCATGTTTAAACTTTTCAAAATCTACTACCAATTATTAGCTACTATTGTTGTAATTTTAGTTATGTTAAGTTGGTATGTATTTTCTTTAAAAACCACCACTATTGTAAAAGTCTTTTGAAAATTTTCTTTTAAGAAAAACTGAATTTAGATTCTTTTTACTTCTGTTTATCTTTAAAAATATTATACTTACCTATTTAGGATATTGAAATTCCTGCAAGCATGTTATTTTAGTTTTTTAATTCTCACTCATGTATCATTTCTTATGCTTAAATGTTTTTATCCTGAATAAGAATTAAAGTTTCGGGGGAATTTAAATTTTTCAAAAACCTAAAATTTTATTTTTTCTCAAGAATGCTTAAAATAAATTTGGTTTTTGATTGAAAATAATTATTTATATGAAGTTATATTAAGGAAAGAAAATTTTGAATATATAAATGAATAAAAGAATTTAATTAAAGTTTATAGTAATAATGAAAATTTTAAAGTTAAAATGTTCTTAATCAAGAAATGTCAAATATAGTTAAACTATATTTAGTAAGAAATGTTGTATTTTTGGATAAATAGAAGATTTGACTTTTATTTTTCAAAGCTTAAATTTCTTTTATTGAAGAATAATTTTCAACACTATTATTATGATTTTTAAGTGAAAGATAAATATCAGACCTTTGTTTTAATGAAAGGGTGGAATTCAAAATAATTAAAGGGCTATCCAGATACAGTAATTCTTGCCGTATATAAAAAAAATAAAAAATAAAAATAAAAAAAGGAGAAAAGAAAGAAAGGAAAAGAAAGGAAAAGAAAAATAAAAAAAAGTGAAAAATAATATGTAAAAAGGAAGGAAAAGCTTGAGGATTTAAGGGCCTAATCAAAAATTTGTTCAATACTTAAAGTTTAAAATATAAGTTTTGAGAAAATCTAAAACTTAAGGTTATAATATAGTAAGTAAAATTATTCTCAATTAAAATTTTTAAGTAAAGAAAATAAAATGTTTGAATCCTATATTTTGAAAAATCTACAAATATTTTTGAATTAGATAGAAACCTATATTTTCATTATCCTTTACTTAAGAACTTTCTAAAACTTTAAATTGGTCTTATTTACAAAATTTTTTTCTAAATTGAATTATTTCATTTCTAAAACAAAATTTTGAAACCCTCCTAAAGAAACTCATTTACATAATTTGCATGTTAAAATTTTTATGGTTAAGCGTCACTTAAGGACAAGAAACATTTTAAGTTTGGGGGATTTTGATACACCTAAAATACATAGTGTTTTTATGCACATTCTTAGACCTATTTTGATGATATTGCACTTTAATGGAAGATATTTTGTGTTTTTCTTGCAGGTATGATGAAAATAATTAATTATGATGAAATGAGTGAAAATATTGCACATCCTTACTAATTAATTCAATTAAAACTTACCCAAATTAGGTTTTGATTAACCTTTAATACAATTAGACTTAACTCTAATTAAGTCTAATTAATCAATTCAACCATACAAAAAATGGGTTAAATTAATCT
Source organism: Papilionanthe hookeriana x Papilionanthe teres (assembly GCA_022702705.1). NCBI lineage: Eukaryota > Viridiplantae > Streptophyta > Magnoliopsida > Asparagales > Orchidaceae > Papilionanthe > Papilionanthe hookeriana x Papilionanthe teres. Next base: position 3,834,415 of record CM040438.1, on the reverse strand, counting down.
TAATCAAACTAGGCTTAACCATAACTAAGACTAATTAATCAATTAAACTTACACAAATTAGGTTTAATTAACCTTTAATACAATTAGACTTAACTCTAATTAAGTCTAATTAATAAATAAAACCGTACTCATATTAGGTTTAATTAACTTTAATCTAATTAGACTTAACCATATTTAAGTCTAATTAATCAATTAAATCTTACCCAAATTAGGTTTAATTAACCTTTAATCCAATTAGACATAACTCTAATTAAGTTTAATTAATTAATTAAACCTTTCCCAAATTAGGTGTAATTAATCTTAATCTAATTAGACTTAACCACAACTAAGTCTAATTCATCAATTAAAACTTACCCAAAATAGGTTTAATTAACCTTTAATCCAATTAGACTTAACTCTAATTAAGTCTAATTAATCAAACAAACCTTATTAAAATTAAGTATACTTAGTCTTTATCAAATTTGACTTAACCATTATAAAGTCTAATTAATCAATTAAACCTTACTCAAAATAGGTTTAATTAACCATTAAACCAATTAGACTTAACCATAACTAAGTCTAATTAATCAATTAAACCTTACCCAAATTAGGTTTAATTAACCTTAATCTAAGTAGACTTAACCATAACTAAGTCTAAGTAATTAACTAAACATTACCTAAATTAGGTTGAACTAACCTTTAATCCAATTAGGCATAATAATAATTAAGTCTATTTAATCAATTAAACCTTACCCAAATTAGGTTTAATTAACCTTTAAACCAAATAGACGTAACCCTAATTAAGTCTAATTAATCAATTAAACCTTACCCAAATAAGGTTTAATTAACCTTTAGTCCAATTAGACTTAACCATAATTAAGTCTAATTAAGCAATTAAACCTTACCCAAATCAGGTTTAATTAACCTTTAAACTAATTAGACTTAACTCTAATGAAGTCTAATTAATCCATGAAACCATACACAAATAAGGTTTAATCAATCCTAAACCATAATTAAGTCTATCACATTAGACGTAATTAAATTATTAAACCTTAAACAACTAAGGTTTAATCAATCCTAAACCATAATTAAGTCTAACACATTAGACTTAATTAAAATTTTAAACCTTAACCAACTAAGGTTTAATTAATCCTAAAAATCACTCCTAATCCATAATTAAGTCTATCACATTAGACTTAATTTATTATTAAACCGTAACCAAGTAAGGTTTAATCAATCCTAAACTCTAATTAAGTCTAACACATTATACTTAATTAAACAATTAAACCTTAACTAACTAAGTTTTAATCAAACTTATACTCTAATTAAGTATACCTTATTAGACTTAATTAACATTTAAGATTTACTTAAATTAGGCTTAAATAACTTCAAATTCTTTTTAAGCTTAATTTTAACTAGACTTAGTTAAACCTTAAGCTTTATTTAAATAAGATTTGAATGGTCTTTAATTATATTTAAGCCTAATCTAATTAGATGCAATTAACCATTGAGTACTACTTAAATAAAACTTAAACCTTAGTTAGGTCTATTTTAACTAGACTTAACTTAAACCTTAGGTTCAACCCCGATTGAACCTAACTAAATAATTCTAACTTAGGTTACACCTAAATTAAAATCAAGTTAACTTAAACCTTAGATTCAACCCACATTGAACCTAATTCAACATGTCTAACTTAGGTTCAACCTATACTGAACCCTAGTTAACTTAAACCTTAGGTTCAACCCACATTGAACCTAATTCAACATATCTAACTTAGGTTCAACTTAAACTGAACCCAAGTTCACTTAGACCTTAGGTTCAACCCACATTGTACCTAACTCAACACTTTTAACTTAGGTTCAACCTAAGCTGAACTCAAGTTAACTTAGTCCTTAAGTTCAACACACATTAAATCTAACTCAATACTTCTAACATAAGTTCAAACTGACATGAGCTCAAGTTAACTCAGCTTTAGATTTAATCTACATTGAATCTAACTCAACACTTCTAACTTAAGTTCAGGCAGACATGAACTCAAGTTAACTCAACTTTAGATTCAATCTACATTGAATCTAACTCAACAATGCTAACAGACATGAAATCAAGTGAACTTAACTTTAGATTCAGTCTACGTTGAATCTAACTTAAGTTCAAACAAACATGAATTCAAGTTAACTCAATCTACATTGATTTTTAACTCGCTAATTCTTCGACCCAGGTTAAATTAAACAAAAAACAATTTGAGTAAAAAATTCTCAAACTACCATATTCAAACGACATTAAATCTAATTATCAAAAGATTTTGTCTAAGTCAAATCCATATTAGTCTTAATACTTCTTCTATTTTTAAATGACATTGAATCTAAAATTCTAAAATCTTACTTACGTTAGATCTTATCTGAGTCTAACAAAATTAGACTTAACATTAGATTCAAAAGACATTGAATCTAAGATTCTAAAGTCTAACTTATGTTAGATTCTATCTGAGTCAAATTTAGACTTATCAAAATTATTATATTCAAATGAAATTGAATCTAGTTTCTAAACATCGTAAAGATATTAAATCTAAATTCAAATAAAATTGAATCTAAATTTCTAGATCTAACAAGATCTTAAACATGATTTCTTAAATCTAATCAAATTTTTAGATTCAATCAACAATGAATCTCAACTCTTAAAATTCAAAAGACATCGAATTTAAATCTTTAGGTTCAAAAGACACCAAATCTAATATTTTGATATGAAATGACATAAAAATCTTAAAAATCATAAAATTTTCCAACATAAAATTAGAAAAAGAGATTAAAACTTAGATGACACCCAAATGAAAAAACATCACCAAATGCAATTTAAACCCCAGTGTTCTTAGTCTACGAAGATTTCTCGGACGCAATCCTGGTTGCTGATAGAAATCTTTTGGTCCTGGTTTAAACACCTTTCAGACTAAGTATATTAAGGCTCCTGATAACCCTAGAACGATGGAGCCAATGACATGTTGACCGAGTTATCCAAAAATTTAACTGAATAAAATAAAAGATTAAAAAAAAGTAAAATTAGCATTATTTTCCTTTGTAGGATAAAAATAAGTTTTAAATTTTATTTGCATATTATAAGTTATGCTAACTCTGTTTTGCAGGATGATTAAAATGAACCAAAGACATTAATTTTGTTTTAGAATTCCTTTGCATGTTATAGGGTGTGGTAACTCTGTTTTGTAGGATGACATTCCAAAGACAGGAAAAACGACATCGATAAAACAAAAAAAACAAACAACATTAAAATGACAAGACTAAGGCAAAACAAAACCCAAAACTTTTTGGATAGCCATCAAACAAATGACAAAAATGACAATAAACTGATAAACATAAATAATGGAACAAAATAAAAATGACATAATAAATGACATTGACAGAATAATTAAAAACGGCAAACAACAAAAACAAAAATTAACGAAGACAAATTTTAGGGTAGTATGACATATTACCCTTAAGATTGAAAATTTATATTTCTTTCTTTAAAACTTTTTGTGCAACAAGCAATTAACATTAATCAGAAGTTTTCTTAGACATTCATAATTGTCTAAGATGTAATTAACTATAGGAGCTTGCTCCTATAGGAGATTTGAAGAACTCAGAATAGATATTTTATCTAAATCTTTGATTACCAAAATCTCATCCTTATATAGAACTCCTAGGATAATGTATTCTAGAATCTTTTCATAAGGATTATCATTGACATTTTTCTTTCTACTGTTTTCTATCTTTATAGCCCTTATTTTCTTCAAATTTCTTATTATTTAATGATCCTTTTACAGAATCAAAAGAAATAAGAATTATGGAAGATTAAGGCAATATTATAGATAAACAGAGTGGTGACTCCAAAACGACATCGACATCGACACCGAGAAAATCTCCGACACGACCCCAAATATTGACAAGAGATTTTATTTGGCAACTCCGCTGGGGAATATCTTTCTTCTCATCTTTTGTTAAATTTGCTTGTTCTTTTGACCTTTAGGGCCACATCAAACTCTTTGAAGAGTTATCTTTGACATTTTACAATAAAATAAAACAAAAAGATAAATTTCGAGTTTGTAAATAAGTTCATAAAATTTTATTCTCCTTAAATTTTCAAAAAATTTGTAATGAAATTTTTGACTTCGGTCTTTTCCTACTATCAAGATTTCAATCCACCAATTAAGGAAGATGTTTTCCATTATCAGAATGATTTTGGATCATTTTATGAAACTAGATTTTCATTAGAAAATCTAAATTAGATTGATATACAATCCTTTGAGGAATTCAATCTGGAACCTTATGAAGATTTTTTTAACTTTACAGAAGACTTAACTCAATACATGCCTGAAGAACAATATACTTTTGAAGAAATGGAAAGAAAAGTCGACAAAAAAGGAAAGAAAATTTGTGTTGAACAAGAAAACAACATCCCACCTCCATCCATATATGAAGTTGGATCTTGTTCAAAAACTCAACGAAGGAATAAGAGTCATTCTCTCAAAAGAAAGAAAAGGTGGAACGAAAATGACAATTTTGAAACATCTGAATTCGAACGAAGTATTTTCGGGAATCCTTCCTTCTCAAAGGAAAATTGATATATTCCAATACCTG
>CM040438.1:3711310-3829307 GCA_022702705.1 Papilionanthe hookeriana x Papilionanthe teres | reverse complement strand
CAAATCAAAATCAAACTCTTAAGGTTAAGGATTTTACATCCAACACCACTTTGCTCTGAGGTATCTTCTCATTGCAACGATTCAATCTAATCAATTCAATTTTCTTTCGAGGTCGAAGATATTACATCTAAAACCCCGTAACTCCAATTTTAATTTCAAATCAAATCCTTCAAATCAATTTCGACAAACTTCAATCTAAATTGAAACTCCAAACTAAAATTTAAACTCACACATCAAAACTTAAACTAAAACAAAATAAAATCCAAATCGAAATTCCCCGCATCATGTGATTTGGGATTCACCTCCTTTTCCTTTCCCCAGCCGAGAGTTCAAGAATCTCCGGTTTCGTAGATATACTTGACACTCCCCAGCAGAACTCTTCTACTTCGTCCTAAGTTCGTCACTGGACATCCGTGTTGGTTTTGTTGACCGCTCGGTCAACACCAATACGCGCGGTGTGCTCCGTCACCACCACACCTATCGGGGGTCCATTTGTCGACCTCATTTTCGATGAGGTCTTCTCTTCTTCTCTTTAGTACTTAGGATCTAGCCTTAGGCTTTTCCTCCGACTATCTTAGAGGACTAGAATCGGGACCCGCCTTTTAGAAATTCAAACCACTTCTAAACTCCCTGCAAACTCCACAAACTCGACTATAGACCCCTAATCACCTAGAGGGTCGAAATCAAATGTGGAAGTTTAAAGGATGAGTTCCTATAGGACTCTTTGGCCTTAGGACCGCCTCTCGGTGGCCTCGGTCCGATGAAGGGGCCGACTTACACTACACTTACACACTACATTTCCACACACTTCCTAAAACCACACCCATACCCAACTTAATCTCCCGACTCATGTAGGTGATTCACATGGATGGTCCTTAACCCCTAAGCCCTCGGCTAAGAGGGTTAGGAACAACATAGTGAATGCCTCAAATGAGTCCTCTCATGGCTCATATGGGCTTGAAATGACTTCATGGCTCAACCAAAATGACTTATTTCCACTTACATCCACCCAATCTTCAATAAACCCTCACATCTTCTAGGCTATTTGTTTGATTTTATCATACAAATATAAGCCCTAATTAATTAAAATTGGCAAGATTGAAATATCAAATAAACATTAGGACTTTCCTAAATTCGAAGCCAAACAATAGGATAGTCGGGAAATTATCGAAGTTCACTTCGAATCGGTTGATTTCTCCTACCTCTCTTCCTTTGGATTCACAAAACAAAATGTTCCAAAATTTGATCCATTCCCTATTGAAATTCCAAAATTCAATCTTTGAAAACCTTAAACTTTGAAATTCTTGAGAGCGGAATTATTGATTATTATCGAGAGTTTTCTTAGGTGATTCCCGTCACTTAAGATGTAATTAACTATAGGGGCTTGCCCTTATAGGGAATTTTAAAGAACCTGAGTAATATAAACCACTGTTTGATACTTTCATATTAAGCAGGGGAATTTGTCGGCTTATAAAGTTGGTTCGCAGACCAAACGGATGTCACAAAACTTCTAGTTTATTTGATCGAGCCCCACCATCAAGCAGTATGTCTATCCTTAGGGATAGATATACGGTTTGTGGTGCGGTGCTCGTTTATATAAACTATTTGGGGATGTGAGATCGGTTTAATCTCATATCTTAAAACTTTCAAATTTAAAAATTATTTTCAAAATCAAATACTACTTTCTAAATTATATATATTTAAATTAAATTTAAAATAAAAATTCGCCGCACAACTTCTGTTAGGCGACCACTTTTCAAAATAAAACACACAACCTAAAATATTGCCGACAGTGCTTACAAATATGATATGAAAATTGGCAACGACGCCAAAAACTTGGTCCCGTCTGGTAGATATATGTATGTGTGCCAAAAACTTGACTCCACACCAAATATATGTGATTTAGATATGAAAGGTATGATTTTATAATATGGGATAATATGCAAGTATACATATCGTTTATCAAGAAATATAGGACTTTCGGATTAAGCCCCGATATATCGAACCCACAGGGAAAATGTAATATCTTTAAATGAATCAGAGAAATTATTTTTTTACTTTCTTCGATTGTTTTTTAAAAAGTATGTCTTGATTTTGAAAAGTTTTAAAGGTTGATATGTCTTTTGAAAATTTCTTAATAAAATGCTAAACAAAAAATTAAAATTACAATAACTAATAACACTGGATGTAAAATACTATTAACTAGAATATCTTTTTCTTTCCTTTCATGAAATAGTAACAATTCTTAAAGTATTGTTGCGGAAGTATTCAAATTTTTGTTGTGACAGATAGAAGCAAATGTATTCTTTACCCTTACTTGGCTCATAAAGAACATAGGTTAATTTGAAATTTATATTATTTTGAACATGGTTAGGCAGGGAAGATACCAGTCTCTCACTTTAGAGTTCTCTCGATTCCCACCACCTGGGGGCTAACTTCTCATAACAAAACTCAAAACTTCAAACCAAATTAGGGGGTTTTAGCCTGTCACTCTAGAATCCTCTAATTTTACTCCCTTTCATAAAAAGATCTTCTAATATTACATTCAATTATATGGACTACAATTCTCACCCATATAATTGCATGTGATTCTTACTAACTTTTATGAGACAATACCGCATTGGATCTTACATAATCTCAAGAAATTTTACAACTTAACATGCCAAATTAAGAAGTAAACAAAGTTTTTAGAATCAATCTTCACAACTTTTTCCAACTTTTAAACAATTATACTTTCCACAACAATTCTCTATAAATTAATTACTTCTCCATTTAAGAAAGAAAAAGATAAAGTAAACTACTAAGAATGCATAGAGAAAATATAAAAACACATTGATTTGAAATTAAAAACAATAATAAGAAAAATAATAAACGAAAACAAATATTAATAAACTAAATAAAAGTAAACACTTATCTGAAAATCCTCTCCACAAGACTAAGGAAGTTCCTCTGAAACTTTGACTCTTCGCTAAACTACTCGTCAGAGCAAGTCTCCCAAATCTGATGAGTCAGAATACAGACTTCATACTTCAATAAAAACTAAACTAAAAGAAAGAAAAGAAGTGGGAAGAAGAATAGATCACTCCGACCCTTTTTGCCTTTCTACTCTCTACTCGTACTCTAAAATAAAAACTCTTAAAAATGCAGTGGAAGAACAAAAGAAAGAAAAAAAGAACCCTTCAAAATGCAAAAGAAAAGTCTCTTAATCTTTCCTAAGACTCTCTTTAAATAGTAAACCAAAAGGTGCCTTGGTGTCTCTTCCAAATGTGTCCAGATTAGATGTATCTACTAAGGAATGCACCTCTTCATTCAAACTTGCCACCCAAAGGAAGTTATGGACATTACAACCAAGAGTTGCATCCCATCCCCTTTGAAATTGGCGCCAAATCCATTTGAAATTCAATTTTTAACTATGGCGTCTAAGTGCCAGCCCAGCGGCGCTTAGCCGCCAGTGCCAAATTTTTTATTTTTCATTTTTTGCTCCAAATTTGATCCAATTTTGCTCTTTTCATCATAACTGTAAGAAAAATACAAAATAACTTACATTAAAGTGCAATATCATTAAAAATGGGTATAAAAATGTGCATAAAAATACGATATATTTTAGGTGTATCAAAATCCCCCAAACATAAAATGTTACTTGACCTCAAGTGACTGTTAATCTCATAGAACATTTTAGCATGCAAATTATGTAATGAGTTTCTTAGGAAGATAACAAAATTTTGTTCTAGAAATGGAATAGTCCAATTTAGAAAAAATTTCAGTAATTAAAACCAACTTAAAGTTTAGAAAGTTCTTAAGTGAAAGAAAAGTGATAAATATAAGTCTATATCTAATTCAGAAATATTTGTAGATTTTTCAAAATATAGGATTCAAACATTTATTTTTCTCACTTAAAAATCTTTATTTAAAAAAATAATTTTACTTACTATATTACAACTTTAAGCTTTAGATTTTCTCTAAACTTAAATCTTAAACTTTAGGTATGAAACAAATTTTTCATTAGGCCCTTAAATCCTCAAGCTTCTCCTCCCTTTTAATATACTATATTTTTCACTTTTTTTTGTTTTTTCTTTTTTTTTATAAGGCAAGGATTACTATATCTGGATAGACCTTTAATGTTTTTGAATTCCATCCTTCCATTTAAAAGAAAGATCAGATATACATCTTTCACTTAAAAATCAAATCTACTATTTATCCAAAAATACAAAACTTTTTACTAAAGATAGTTTAAGTTTATTTAACACCTCTTCATTAAGAAAATTTTAACTTTAAGTTTTTCATGATTTCTATAAATTTTAACTAAATTCTTTTATTCATTTCTATATTCGAAATTTTCTTCCCCTAATATAACTTCATGTACATAATTGTTCTCAATCAAAAATAAGATTTATTTTTAAGTATTCTTGAGAATCAAATAAAATTTTAGGTTTTTGAAAATCTTTGTTTTTAAAATCCCCCCAAAAATTTTAAATTTTTATTAAGATAAAACATTTAAGCATAAGAAATGATACATGGGTGAGAAATAAAAACTAATATATCATGGTTGCAGGAATTTTTAATATCCTAATATGCAAGTATAACAATTTAAATACAGGAGTAAAATGAAATCAAATTTAGTTTTTTCAAAACATTTTTCCCTTTTTTTTAATAATAAAAAAAGTAAAAATTTCAGAAGACTTCTACAGTAGTGGAGTTTTTCAAAGCAAATACACTCCAACTAAAATAACACACTGATACAGTTAACAGATGATAGTGGAATTTGAAGAATTTTAAACATGTAGTTTTCCTAAGTAGAAGTTCCTAATAGAGGTTAATAATTTATTAACAGTTTTTGGAATTAAAGTACACACTGCTAAAAACTCTAACATAACATACACATAAAAACATTTACTATTACACACTACCACACAACAACATATAAATCAACAATAAAACAACAATAATACCTGAATATGCATAACAGATAAACAGTACAACTACAATCTGGATATTATGAAGGTTCACATCACAACACAATCATCAAACAAAATACTAGATAAAGTACACAGTGACACAACACATCAATACAACAACTAAAAAAAACAATATTCATCTACTCTTCATCCTCATCATCATCATCATCTTGCTCATTCCAATCTCTTGATGGCACATAAGGTATATAAAATGAATGAGGTGACATCTCAACACTCTGATCTCCTCTAATCAGTCTATCCAAATATTGCAAATAATTCTCCTCATATTCATCATGTTTAACAATATATCTCTCAACATTATCCAGCTTACCATCCATATCTCTCACATGCTCTCGAGTAAGACTCACTTTTTTCAAAATATTTCTTAATAAACCTGTCTGTGAATCAGTAGATGACGAAGCACGTGAAGTAGTAGCACGAGCAGTAGAAGCAGTAGAAGCAGAAGCAGTAGAAGCCCTACCAAATCCTCCTCTCCAACCAAACTCTGAATGTACAGTGTAAGCACCAACGTTTACACTAGTAATTGGTCTCAATGGCTGAAGTACCTCTTCCCATGTTTCAAATTTCACTCCAGATCTTTCACAAAGTGAATAAACTAAGGAAGAAAATCCCATACCTGTAGTCGTGGTTGATCTAGCACAGTTCAAAACATAATCATAAATTATTCCTCCAATATCAATAGACTTCCCATGCTGAATACAATGGTTCAACACCGCTCTTTCTCTCATCACTTCACTGGTATGACTTGAAGGTAACAACTTAGATGAGATAAAATAATTCCATGCCTTAGAAATGACATTCAATTTGGAAGCAAGAAAGTTCACTGTTCTATCATTTGTAATTTTCTATAACACTCTTCCATCAGTCAGATATTCCATGATCTCATCTAATTCCCCTTCCAAAGGATGATAGTTAGAATAAAATAGAACATATCAGAAGGTAGTCCATAAAAGGTATTGATTGCACCTGAAGAGAAGTTTACTTCATGCCTCTTAACCATCACCTGATTTTCTTCTGCAGCAGGTAAATTTGCATAAAATTCTCTTACCATAGAAACAACAGCAATAGTGGAGAAGCAATAGTAATTCAGTCAGTTTCTTTTTGCAATCATTTTTTCAATCACCTCTCCTAACTTACTAAACATTCACTCAGGAATCAACTTATGTGATTGCAATGCATCGACATATAGTTCCTCAGCCCTGAAACTAACAAATTTGTCAGAATCAAACTTCGTCTTCTCTCGTGCACGCTTTGACTTTAGAGCCATCTCTAAAAATTCACAAAAAATTCACCATAAATTCCAAAATCAAACTAAACTTGTTAAATTATCTTCCAAAAGATATTTTCACTAAATCCAAGCAATTTATCGAGCTTTTCCTCAAATTTTCACCATGAATAGTGATTTTAAGATTTTCCATAATGTACTTAAAATACATTGTGAAAATCAAAAATTTTTACTGAGGAGTAGTGCTCTTACCTCAAGGAATCCAAATTTAACAATTTTTGTTGAGATTAGCTCTTAAATGATCCACAATATGATACCCTATGCTCCTCCTTTGCGGCAAAGCAAAGGTAGAAGACGATGGGGCGGTTGAAAATGGCAATTTTCAGGTTTTTAACTTTCGTGAAACAATTTTTCGCAAACTGGCGCCTAAGCGCGAACTATCGGTGCTTAGCCACCAAATCTGGCTCGTAAGCGCTGGCATTCTGGTGCTTAGCCGCCGGTACCAAAATTTTTATAATTAAGGTATATGCACTAAATCACTTTGTTAATTACCCTTAATTAGTCCAAAATAATTAATTCTCCCCACAAATCTTCTAATACTCCAAATCAAAGTTTAATAACCAATGATTCCACACAAATTTCACAAAAACACAACTTATATTAAAACAAACATAACATTCAATACAATACTAAAATTTTTATCCAAACATAAAGGATAAAATTCTCAAAATACAAGACATTATAATCTTAAACTGATAAGTGTACATTTCTAAGATTTACCCATCACATCATCAGGCGTATACTTAAACATTAAACACACCAAACATGAACTCACAAGAACACTAACATAACATATAAAACACTAAACAAATAGAAACAAAACACTTTTAATTCCACTCTCCATTAGGCGGAATATAACCAGGACCACTATTATTATCAAATGACCCTTTAGGGATATAAATTTGATAGAATGGGCAATCATTGTTCATTCTTATATTATCTTCATCAATCCATTTGTTCTTTACAAACATCACCTTATCTATTTCTTCCACATACCTTGAATGATTGAATTGCATCTTGAGTTTCCATCCCACGTGATTCATATGTAAAGTAATATCATTGATCTTTGCTTCCATTGAAGTCACTCGAGGTTCAATTTTGGCAATCATCTCTGCAATACCTTGAATGCTAACAGCCAGATATCCATTAAATAACGGCTTAGCATTATCACTAATGAACTTACTTTTATCAGAATCTTGCTTCTTCTTCATCTCGTTCTCCCAGAAAGACATGGTACTCAAAATTATCTTCTTAGACTTCAGAAATGAAAAGAGGACTTGAGGCAAGTGTTTTCCTTAAGTCAGGACCTTTTTATAGACTTGGAAGATGCTAGAATATTCTCCAACATGTTTAGAATCTCCTAAATAACTCCCACAACTTCTCCCCCACGATCTAGGCTCTAAATTCACATTTTTCACGTTTTTTATAACTGTGGCGCCTAAGCGCCAACTAGTCGGCGCTTAGCCGCCAGTGCACAATTTAGCACGAGTTCGATAAGTGTCCAAATTTTCTTTCTCACTTCTCCAAATCATTAATTAAGGTTAAATAAACTCCACTTAAGTTTAAAAAATCCAAATTACTACCACTAAAAACATAAAAACAAACCAAACAAAGCAAACAAAACACACAAAATAAACATAAAGCAAAGCACACCAATAAATATGGGTTGCCTCCCACAAAGCGCTTGTATTAACATCTTTAGCCTGACATACCCAGAACTCATTCTGAGTGACCCGACATTAAATTCTCATCAGATTTAGATTTATTGACTGAAAAATATGGTTTAAGTTTATGTCTGTTAACTTTAAATATTTCTCCAATCTTAGGATCTTGAACATCTACAGCTCCATAAGAATAAACTTTTATCACAATGAATGGACCCATCCACCTGGACTCAAGTTTTTCAGAAAATATTCTCAATCTAGCATTATACAGCAAAACTTGTTGTCCTGGTATAAGATTTTTAGTAAGAATCTTCCAATCATGCCATAACTTCATCTTTTCCTTATAAATCTTAGCATTTTCATAAGATTCATTCCTTATTTCTTGAAGTTCATTCAATTGCCATAATCTCTTTTCAATAGCATCTTTCAAATTATAATTGTACTCTTTAATAGCTCAATATGCTTTATGCTCAAGTTCAAAAGGTAAATGACAAGTTTTTCAAAAAATCAGCCTATATGGGGACATTCCTATAGATGTTCTGTAAGCAGTCCTATAGGCCCACAAAGCATAATTCAGTTTAATTGACCAATCCTTTCTATTTGGATTAACAAGTTTTTCCAATATTCTTTTAGTTTCAAGATTGGATAATTCAACCAAATCACTTGTCTGCGGATGATAAGAAGTAGCAATGCGATGATTAATATGATAATTCTTTGCTAACTTCCCAATAATCGCATTTCTAAAATGACTTCCCCCATCAGTTATGATTACTCTTGGTATTCCAAATCTGTAAAATATATTCTTTTCTAAAAACTATGCAACACTTTGAGCATCACATCGAAGTAAAGCAATAGCTTCAATCCATTTGGAAACATAGTCTACTACTATCAAAATATAAATATTTCCGAAAGATGGTGTAAATGGTCCCATAAAATCTAATCCCCAAACATCAAATATTTCAACTTCCAACATATAATTGAGGGGTGTCTTATTTCTTCTAGAAATATTCCCTACACGCTGACATCAATCACAATTTTTAATATAAACATTCACATCCTTAAAAATTGTAGGCCAATAAAATCCTGATTGTAATATTTTATATACAGTTTTATTACTTCCAAAATGTCCCTCATAATCAGAATCATGACATTTTGAATAATTTCATAAAGGTACACATCATCGAATTATATGATCATTTCCTTGTTTATATAAAAATGGGTCATCCCAAAAATAAGTCTTAGCATCAAACAGAAATTTCTTCTTTTCATGATATGTCAAACCATAGGGTATAATATTACTAACAATAAAGTTTACTATGTTTGCATACCACAGAACACTCCATTCTTTAACAGTGAATAGTTTTTCATCAGGAAAATGTTCATTAATTTTTTCAATATCACAGAAATATTTTTCTATTTCAAGCCTGGACAAATGATCAGCAATTTGATTATCAGAACCCTTCCTATCTACTATCTCAAAATCAAATTATTGCAAAAGAAGAATTCATCTTATAAGTTTCGGTTTTGCATCATTTTTCTTCATTAAGTATTTCATAGCAGAATGATCAATATGTGCAACACATTCAGTTCCAATCAAATATGATCGAAATTTATCAAAGACAAATACTATAGCTAATAACTCTTTCTCAGTAGTGGTATAATTAATTTGAGCTTCATTAAGAGTTTTACTAGCATAATAAATTACTTTGAAAATTTTATCATATTTCTGATCCAAAACAGCACCAACAGCATAATCACTAGCATCACACATTAATTCAAAAGGTTTTTCCCAATTTGGTGAAATTATTATAGGTGCAGTGATTAATTTTTCTTTTAATGTTTCAAAGTCTTAACGGCAGTCATCATCAAAATTAAAAATTGCATCCTTTTCCGGTAAACGGCATAAAGGTTTTGTAATCTTTGAAAAATCTTTGATGTAACGCCTGTAGAATCCAGCATGTCCTAAAAACTTCTAATTCCCCTTACATTGGTTCGGCAAGGTAAATTAGATATAACTTGAATTTTTGCAGGGATCTACCTCCAAACTTTTTCTGAAATCGATGTCCCAAAACAATTCCTCCCTGCTACCATAAATTGGCATTTTTCTCAATCATGGACCAAATTAGTTTCTTCACAGCGTTTTAGAAATTTAGATAGATGTTCTAAACATGATTCAAATGAAATTCCAAACATTGAAATGTCATCCATAAAAACATTAATCCCTTTTTCAATTAAATCACAAAAAATAGCCATCATACATCTCTAAAATGTAGTAGGGGCATTACATAAACCAAAGGGCATTCTTCTAAAAGCAAACATACCATAAGGATTGGTAAACGTAGTTTTGTCATGATCCTCAGGAGCAATTTGAATTTGGTGGTAACCAATATATCCATCCAGAAAACAAAAATATTTATGCCCAACCAGTCTATCCAACATTTGATCTAGAAAAGGGAGTGGAAAATAATCTTTCCTTGTGGCAAGGTTTAATTTTCTGTAATAAATGCATATTTGCCACCCTGTAACTTGTCTTGTTGTTATCATTTTATTCTTTTCATTAACAATCACAGTTACTCCTCCTTTCTTAGGAAAACAATGAGTAGTACTAACCCATGCACTATCTGAAATAGGGTAGATTATTCCAGAATTCAACCACTTTAAAATTTCTTTCTTAACAACTTCTTTCATGAAAGGATTTAATCTCCTTTGGGAATCATCCTACGCTTTGCTATTATCTTCCATAACAATTCTGTGCATACAAATTGAAGGACTGATTTCTTTAATATCAGCAATTGTCCATCCAAAGACTTTCTTGTGCTTCTTCAGAATTTCAAGCAAACTCTCTTCTTCTTTTTCAGTTAATTGAGAGAAAATTATAACTGGAAAGGTTGAGGATTCACCTAAAAAACATACTTCAAATGATCAGGAAGCATTTTTAACTCAAGTTCAGGAGGTTTTTCAATTGATGAACCATAAGATTTATCTTTTTCAGTCATATCCAACAATTCAAAACTTTCATGAACATACTTTAAATCTTTTTCTTGAAAATCTTCAGAATCAAATAACTCCTCTTTTTGCTTATATTCAAATTATTCTCTTTCAGCTTTCTCTTCATAAGTTGATTTAAATTGACATTCACTTAAATATTCGATAACATCCATCCTAAAACACTCATCTTCTTTACCTCTTGCAGGATATTTCATCGATTTTGAAATATTAAATGTAACAGTCTGATCATTAACCCTCATCGTTAATTCCCCTTTTTGTACATCTATCATAGCTCTGTCTGTAGCTAGAAAAGGTCTCCCCAAAATTATGGGTATCTCTTTATCTTCCTCCATATCTAACACAATGAAATCCACAGGAAAAATAAATTGATCCACTTTTACCAAAACATCTTCTATAACACCTTTACGATATGTGATCGAACGATCAGCTAATTGTAGAGTTACAGTAGTCGGGATTATTTCTCCTAGTCCCAGTCTTTTGAATATTGATAGAGGTATAAGGTTAATGCTTGCACCCAAATCACATAAAGCTTCTCCACAAAATCTTTCTCTGATTGCACATGGAATTGTGAAACTACCAGGATCTTTAAGTTTTTTAGGAAGCTTTTTCTGAATAATCGCACTGCACTCCTCACTAAGTGCAACAGTCTCATTTTCATCAAACTTCCTCTTTTTATTAAGAATATCCTTCATAAATTTCGCATAGCTTTGCATTTCTTCTAGGGCTTCAGCAAATGGAATATTAATGGTAAGCTTCTTTAATATCTCCAAGAATTTTGAAAATTGCTTATCCAACTTTTGTTGACGAAGTCTCTGAGGAAATGGAGCTTGTGGTTTTCTAAATCAACCTTAGGCAGAGAAATAGGTCTTTCAAAACCTTTTGGAGTGTCCTCTTTAGGTCTTTCAATCTCTTCTTTTTCTACTTTAGTCTCCTTTTAAACTCTACCTTCCAATTCTTTTCCACTTCTCAGTTGAATTACTTTCACTTGTTCTTTATTATTTTCTCTTGGATTCACTTCAATATTACTTGGAAGCATTCCTTGGGATCTATTGCTTAAGGCATTTGCAATTTGTCCCAATTGAATTTCAATATTTTTGATGGTTTCTCCTTGAATTTGTAATTGATTTCCCATAGGTAATACTACTTCTTCCATAGAAAACTTCTTTACCTTATTTATTAAAGCATTGTTATAACCTGAATGATAAGTTAATCTATTATTATTACCTTGGTTGCTCCAATTCCCTAATGGGTTTACTTGGGTGTTCCCCCATTGTTGATTAACACCACCATGATTATTGTTATTCCAGTTAAAATTTGGATGATTCTTCCAACCTAGGTTATAATAGTTGGATTATGGGTTGTTAGGTTTGATTATAGCATTCACAGTTTATGGTGAAGAATAAGAATCAACCATTTGGCCTAATGAATTTTCTTCAATCATAAGATTTGGCTAAGAAAAATTCATCCCAAATTGGTCTATCTTTTTTGATACAGCAGCAACTTGATTTTCTAACATTGTAAAAGTATCATTTTTATAAACACTGGCTACCTTTTTAGGATTTAACCTTTCAGAAGGCCATTGAAAATTATTAGTAGCCATTTCTTCAATTAAAGCATAAGAATCAGAAAATGGTTTAGACATTAATGATCCACCAAAGACGAGCATCGATGATTGATCTAAGAGATCCAACTAATCCATTATAAAGAGTTTGAATTATTAACCAATCTGGTATCACATGATGTAGACTCTGAGGAGATCTTTAAATCTTTCCCATGCTTCATATATTGATTCTCCTTCAAACTGACAAAAAGACGTTATATCATTTCTCAACTTAGCAGTCTTAGATGGTGGAAAATATTTAGCAAGGAATTTTTATGATAGTTCACCCCAAGTTCTAATTGATCCAGGTGCTAACGAATGTAACCACATTTTAGCTTTATCCCGTGGTGAGAAAGGAAAAAGTCTAAGTCTAATAGCATCATCTGAAACACCATCATATTTAAAAGTAGCACACAACTCTAGAAAATTAGCAAGATGCAAATTATGATCTTCAATTATTTCCCCCCCCCAAACTGATTATTTGACACCATTTGGATAATAACAGGTTTAAGCTCAAAAGAATTAACAGCTACAATAGGGTTTTGAATACTACCACAAAGTTTATCTACTGTAGGGCTAACATAATCTCTTAAAGGTCTTAATTCTTGATGGATGCCAACATTTTGATTTTGATAATTTACCATTTCCTGAATGTTTTTTTCTTTTTCTGTATTTTAAATTTTTTTGATTTTTCTGATAGTTCTTTCTAATTCAGAATCGTAAGGCACAAGTCCTTCAAAACCTGAACTACGCATACAATAATAAAACAAAACAAAATACAACACACTAACAAAAATAAAGAAAAGTAAAAATTTATAATTTCTTAATTCTCTTTAAAATTTTAATTAATTTTCCCCGGCAATAGGTCATCCAAAAAACTTGATCCTCGATAAATATATATGTGCTTACAAATATGATATGAAAATTGGCACCAGCGCCAAAAACATGGTCCCGTCCTGTAGATATATGTATGTGTGCCAAAAACTTGACTCCACACCAAATATATGTGATTTTGATATGAAAATTATGATTTCATAATATGGGATAATATGACAGTATACGTATCGTTTATTAAGTAATATAGGACTTTCTTATTAAGACCCGAGAAATCGAACCCACAGAGAAAATGTAAAATTTTTAAAGGAATCAGAGAAATTATCTTTTTACTTTCTTTGATTGTTTTCAAAAAAGTATGTCTTGATTTTGAAAAGTTTTGAAGGTTGATATGTCTTTTGAAATTTTCTTAATAAAATGTTAAACAAAAAATTAAAATTACAATAACTAATAACACTGGATTTAAAATACTATTAACAAGAATATCTTTTTCTTTCCTTTCATGAAGTAGTAATAATTCTTAAAGTATTGTTGTGGAAGTATTCAAATTTTTGTTGTGACAGATACAAGCAAATGTGTTCTTTACCCTTACTTGGTTCTATAAAGAACATAGGTTAATTTGAAATTTATTTTATTTTGAACATGGTTAGGCAGGGAAGATACCAGTCTCTCACTGTAGAGTTCCCTCGATTCCCACAACCTGGGGGATAACTTCTCATAACAAAACTCGAAACTTTAAACAAAATTAGGGGGTTTTAGCCTATCACTCTAAAATCCTCTAATTTTACTCCCTTTCATAAAAATATCTTCTAATATTACATTTAATTATATGGACTACAATTCTCACCCATATAATTGCATGTGATTCTTACTAACTTTTATGAGACAATACCGCATTGGATATTACATAATCTCAAGAAAATTTACAACTTAACAGGCCAAATTAAGAAGTAAACAAAGTTTTTAGAATCAATCTTTACAACTTCTTCCAACTTTAAACACTTATACTTTCCACAACAATTCTCTTTAAATTAATTACTTCTCCATTTAAGAAAGAAAAAGATAAAGTAAACTACTCAGAATGCATTGAGAAAATATAGAAACACATTGATTTGAAATTAAAAATAATAATAAAAAAAATAATAAACGAAAGCAAATATTAATAAACTAAATAAAAGTAAACACTTATCTGAAAATCCTCTCCACAAGACTAAGGAAGTTCCTCTGAAACTTTGACTCTTCGCTAAACTACTCCTCAGAGCAAGTCTCCCAACTCCGATGAGTCAGAATACAGACTTCAGACTTCAATAAAAACTAAACTAAAAGAAAGAAAAGAAGCGGGAAGAAGAATACTTCACTCCGACCCTTTTCTCCTTTCTACTCTCTACTCCAACTCTAAAATAAAAACTCTTAAAAATGCAGTGGAAGAATAAAAGAAATAAAGAAAGAACCCTTCAAAATGCAAAGGAAGAGTCTCTTAATCTTTTCTAAGACTCTCTTTAAATAGTAAACCAAAAGGTGTCTTGGGGTCTCTTCAAAATGTGTCTAAATTCAATGTATCTACTAAGGAACGCACCCGTTCATTCAAACTTGCAGCCCAAAGGAAGTTTTGAACGTTACCACCAAGAGTTGCATCCCATCCCCTTTGAAATTGGCTCCAAATCCATTTGAAATTCAATTTTTAACTATGACGGCTAAGCGCCGGCCCAGCGGCGCTTAGCCGCCAGTGCTAAATTTTTTATTTTTCATTTTTTTGCTCTAAATTTGATCCAATATTGCTCCTTTCATCATGACCATCCATTTTAATCATACCTGCAAGAAAAACACAAAATACCTTCCATTAAAGTGCAATATCATTAAAAATAGATATAAAAATGTGCATAGAAATACGATATATTTTAGGAGTATCAGGCACACATATAATTATTGGGGATCATCGCACCAATCCCCTGCGGGGCTTAGAACACTGGATCAATTGGGTTTAAATTAGAGTCATCCATTTCAAAACACGGAATAAGATCACATCCTTTCATCTTCTTTCTTCTAGGCTAACCCGCAAGATGTTCATAGTTTACGGACAAAATCTCACTCAATCCTTGATGGATTCAAGTGATTTTTATTCCTATAGCTTCATCTAAAGATGGTGAAACCATCCATACGATGATTTTAGATTTATGAATTAGTTTGTTTCACAAAGTATCAGTCCCGAGCTAGGTTTGAGTCCAAAGAACCATTCCTTAGCCTCTATTGATCAAACTTCAATTGAATTGGTTCTATAGCTTCGCTTTAACCTCAGATAGCTTATCCCCAACTCAATTTGAGATGAAATTAGGGTTAGAAATGAATTCGATCAGAGGGAGTCACAGTTTGGAAAATGAATATGGAACAATAGGTTAGAGCCAATTAGGCTTGCTTTCGTAAGGCTCTAGGAAGCTTTTAAAAGGGTTAATTTGAAGTTTAGAGAAACTTCATTTCAAACTAAAAAAATATCCTATTTTTGGTAGAGAAATTGGAAGGGAACAGTGAGTTTCAAGACATAATTTTATGGGGGATCAATTACGTCTTGGGGAAGAAATTTGATGCAGGATGTTTTTGAATGGGGCAGTGTAATTGGCTCTATGCTCTCATTTGAAGCTCTCAGGTTGGTTCCCTCAAATAGCCTTGGATGGCTATGGATAAGCATTAAATTGCTTAGGGAGGGAGGACATTAATCCTATGATGGCTGGTGATAAGATCAGTGCTTGAGGATTTCTATTTCTGTCTTCCCAAGCTTTTCCTTATGAGCTTCCATTAAGGCAAGGATTGAGTTATGCTTTGTCTTTCCTCCATTGGAGAAATAATGACATGATGAGGGGTCCATGGAATGAGCTGAATTGACATGGGTTTGGAATAAAATGACACATAAGCTTCATTATCCCTTATTTCCATGCCTTTGTCATGATGAATTTTAATCGTGGTGAAAGGATGGTTTAATTAATGTCTTCCTTGCATTAGATCGAGATTGAGGTGAGTGATGACTCTAAATGGCTAAGTTATCCTTCATTCACCATGTCACCCATGGCTTTGTGAAAGGATGAGACATAAACCTCCATTTTTCTTAATTTCCAAAATTTGGTGTTTATGAGCTCATCCCATGATGTAATGCTGATCTAAGCAAACCTTTTCTTCACTGGCTAAGGTTTGAGGCGCCACGTATGCATCCAAATAACACATCAATTTTGAGAGGGAAAGACACATATACATCACCATCATGATGGAATCATGATTAATTTTAACCTTGGTCAAAGGTTATGATTAATGGGTTGGGTAAGGTATTTTTTATGCCATGATGAGTCAATGGGTCATGGGTGACCCATCTATGACTCTCCATAAATTAGATTTAATTTTAAAAAAAAATTATGAGATTTTGATGTCATGTATGATGTCATGGGTTTGAATTTAACTTTGGGTTATTTCATTATAGTTTCATCTAAAATTAAGTATGTAATTAATTAAAAATGTGTGAACTTATAGTATTAAATCAAAAATTGTTCAAAGTAATTTTGGATGTTGACCATTTTACCAATTTTATTAATTAGGTAAAAAATTATGTATTTTGACACAAGTTGACCAAAGTTGACAATAGTTGACTAGGGCTGACCATGGTTGACCAATCTATGTCTAGGGTTGACCCAAGTGATTTACTTAACCTTATCATGGTTAATTTAATCATGGGGTCATTTATTTTAGTAATGGGACTTAGGTTTGATTAGGGTCGACCAAATGATTATGTTTAATTATTCTTATGTCTTAAATTGATCAAATGAGTTAGATTTGACCAATTTGGTGTCTAAGTTGACTTGGTGATCAATGGGATTCGCATTGGGTCAATGTGGTGGTCATAGGGTCATGAATTGACAATCTTAACCAAATCTGACTATTTCAGTCAAGGGTTGACCAGTTTGGTCAAGGGGTGGTTATTGGGTCATTGATTGATTATATTCACCAAATTTAACCATTTGGGTCAAGGGTTGACAAGTTTGGTCTGTGTGGTGGTCATTGGGTCATAGATTGACCATTTTGACCAAATCTGACCATTTGGGTCAATGGTTAACCAGTTTGGTCAATGTGGTGGCCATTGTGTCAAAGAGTGACTATTTTGAGAAAATCTGGTCATTTGGGTCAAGGGTTGAGCAGTTTGGTCAATGTGATGGTCATTGGGTCATGGATTGACCATTTTGATCAAATCTAACCATTTGTATCAAGGGTTGACCAGTTTGGTCAATGTGGTGGACATGGGGTCATAGGTTGATAATTTTTTACCAAATCTGACCATTTTGGTCAAGGTTTGACGAGTTTGGTTAATGTGATGGTCATTGGTCATGGATTGATCATTTTGACTACATCTAACCATTTGGGTCAAGGTTTGACCAGTTTGGTCAGTGTGATTGTCATTGGATCATTGATTGACCATTTTGACTAAATCTGACTATTTGGTTCAAGGGTTGACCAGTTTAGTCAATGTGGTGGTCATTGGGTCATTGATTGACCATTTTGACCAAATCTAACAATTTGGGTCAAGGGTTGACTAGTTTGATCAATGTAGTGGTCATTGGGTCATTGATTGATCATTTTGACTAAATTTGACCATTTGGGTTAAGAATTGACCAGTTTGGTCAGTTTTATGTTCATTAAGTCATGGATTGACCATTTTGACCAAATTTGACCATTTGGGTCAAGAGTTGATCAAATCAAGTTTTTTCATTGTTGATTTGATCACTTTAGGATTTCATTAATATTTTGACTAGAAAGACTTCATTAGGGTTTAGTGACCATTAGTAAGGTTTAGAAGGTCAATATTTGTAGACTTCCATTTTCAAGATGATTTATAAATGAACCTCACGAAAGTGAGGTCAACAAGCCACTCAAGAATTTTCTTACTTGAAATTGTCATCTAGATGTTTTTAGATGAAATGTTAATCAAACTGAACTCTTTCTCTAGTTAAGATTCAAATCTCGGTGGGTAAGGTAGAAAATCATGGTTTACCCTTTTTCCTGAGCAATATCTACGGGGTCCTTCTTTGACTTTCCTCATTGCAGCTCAAATTGAATTTTATGTTTATTAATAGCTTCATTAGTAGTAATTTATATATCATTATACCAAATGAGGTCAACATATGGATAAACTATCTTTTGCAATAAGGAAGAGAAGAAAAAATAAAGTTGTATTCCCCCCAAGAACACACTTGGATAACTTTGGCTCAAATCTCAATTTTTGATGAGCTATATTAGAGAATCTTAAAAAATATTCCTTTAGTGACTCCCCTTCACTTTGGCAGAACATAGAAAGTGGGAGGGGTCTTTGAAAATCCTTTTTTTATTATGAAACAAATAATATGATAAGCTCATCTAAGGTATGAATGATCCCCCTAGAAGTGAATAAAATAAAGTACATACTTAGCCTTTAAGATTTACACAAAATCCTGATAAAGGAATGTATCTGACGATTTTGGTATATGCATAACGGTTCTAAAGCAATTAATGTGTTCATATAAATTAGATATCCAATTAAAAACATCTACACTTGAAACCTCAAATTATATTGGAATAGAGTGTTGAAGGATGATCGCAATAAAAAAATAAATTTTACTACCACATAAGATCACAAGCAGGAAAATATGCACATAAGATCATATGTATGGAGATTTGCACATAAGCTCACAAAGCACATAAATTTTGCATGTACACATTTAATTTTCATATCAAATGCTTAATTTTCATTGCATCGCGAACAAATAATTTTCAGGGTAAACAGATAAATTTTATGGTAAAATCCAACTAGCATAGTAAACATATAATTTGCATGATAAACACATAATTTACGTGAGAATAATCACATAAACATATAGGTACATGGAAATCTCACTACCCCCTTATTTATTTATTTATTTATTATTTATTTATTATTATTATTATTATTATTATTATTATTATTATTATTATTATTATTATTATTATTATTATTATTATTATTACTACTACTACTACTACTATTATTATTACTTAATATTTTTTAGGGTAGGAAGGTATGGTTAGGGTTCAACTTTGATTAGTTATGTTTGCCCTAAATTTAGGTGAGTCAGGGTTGGGTAGGCTCAGTTTAGGATGAGTAGAGAGTTAGGTTAGGTCAATTTTATTAGGATTTTGGTTAGAGTAAATTTGGACTAGGTTGGGTTTTGTGGGGGTGTGGAGTGAGATTAGGTTTTTTTAAGTGTCAAGTGGGCTAATGCAAGTGCAGTTAGACCTAGTGTTTTGGTTAGGTTGAATTATGACTAGGTTTAGTTCAGTTGGGTGTGTAGTTGCCTAGTTTAGACTAGCGTTAAAGGGTTGTGTGTGTGTAATTGTTTCAGGTAGATAAATAGATTATGGATAGGGTAAAGGTCTTGAGTGGAGAATAAGTTTGTTTTTGTGTGTGCTCACGTAATATTAATGGATTAGGACTTGTTGTGGGTTCAACTAAGGTTAATGAGTTAGTTTTTAGTTTAAGTGTGTGCGTTGATGTCAAGTAGGTTGATTTAGGTTTAATTTAGGCTTGAGTGATGTGTTTTTAGGAAAACTAGGGTTAGGGTTAGTTTTGGATTTTCATCTATGACTAAGCCTAATATTAGATTTAGATTTTAGGCATGGTTTGGGGTAGGTTTTGATTAGGGGTTTCAGGTAGTGTAATGGATGAGTTGTTTGGTTTAGATTTCAAAGTAGTGTAATGGACTAGTGGGAAGGTACGGGGTCCTCAGGTAAGAGTGAGGTGTAGTGTGTGAGTGTAGGTTTTGTGAGTGTGTTTGTGTTTATTTATCAGGTTGGTGTGCAGTGAGGGAAAGGCATGTGACTTAGGTATTTCAAGTTAGACAAGTTTAATGGATGAAGTGCATATGATGGGCTTAGGTAGGCTTTATGGAAGACGAGGTGTGGGGTATTTTTTGTTATAGTTTGTTTAAGGGTTTTTGCTTGTGTAAGGAAGAAAGTGTGAATGTGAGAAAAGATGAGGAGATAGGAAAAAGGAAAGGATAAAGGTTCATCTTGAGTTTTAGAACAAGGAGAGAATTGAATGGGTGTTTGCTTTAGATGAGAAGAAGAGAGAGAAGAAAGAAAACAAAAAAACCACACTATGTTCAATACATAATGCACTATTGAAATTAAAATAATAAATTATATGAAAAAGTTAGATGTTATATCTTTGCATTAAATTATGGACTTGATTTCTTTTTTTAGATCATGTTATCCTTTTTTTTTTGTTGTAGTTCTTGGTGGGAAAAGAAGAGGAGGAGTAGCAAGAGGATGAGGAGGTGGGGGTGTGGAAGAAGCTCTTGGCATTAGAGAGGAGAGGAGAAGAAGTTTGAGAACATTTCTTGGTTGGATCGGAGGAAGAGAGGGAAGGATGAGAAAGAGGAATTTTGGGTTGTGGAGGGAATGAAGGGAGTTTTGAAAAGAGAGGGGTAGACAATCAGTCACGGCTGGGAATGAGGGGAAAGTTTATGAGGCAGATTGGGCTACGAGGTTTGGTGGAAATTTTAAAAAATTTAAATGAATTTTAATTTCAAATTGGGTAGCTATGGATTGGGGGTGGAAAATACATGTATAAATCATTTAGAAGAGAATTAAATAAGTAATCTAATAGCCTAATCCATTTTTAAAAAGAAGGACTCTAGCACAAGTTTTTCAAGTTGAAGTGGCTAGCTGGTTATAGTGGCTTTGGCTCATTTGGAATAGAGAAATACAAGAAATTCATTAGTGTAATGGGGTGTTGAACAAAATGGGCCCCATCAAAAGATATTTGAGATCAAATTGTGGTCCCCACAGTAGGAGAGAAAAATATGGTCAATTTTAAGTAGGATTATTTAGTTCGTTTTAATAAATAAAATTAAGTATTTTTAGCTTACATTTTGGTTGGTTGACGTTAGCTTTCAATTTGGGTTTATTTTGTTGTGAGTTTTGCAATTATTCTTTTATTATAAAATTATCATATAATGATTTTCGGCTTGATGGGCTACCAAAAGGAGTCATATTTGAGCACAGAGGGGTTTATTTGAATGATAATGATGATATAGATGCAATGGAGAAATCCATTTTAAAAAATAATGGTATCTTAAAAAAAAATTATGCAGGACAATTTTTCATGCATAAAAACCGTTAAGTGTAAAATTTTATATAAAATGGTGTCGAGTAACCTCCAAACTAGTTTGCAAGCTCCTTATATATGAATATGAACATTATTTTTTTACAGAATATTTTCTGATCATTGGATTGGGTTGTTAACAAAATTATAATTTGAGGTGCTCAGAATACTATTCATGCATGAAAATTTGAACTATAAAGTTTTATGTAAAAATTATCATATATGACGATCGAACTTTCTTGCATGATTTTTTAATGGGAGAATAAACATCATTCAAATTTCAAAACAAAGTTTCTAACCTTACTACATGGAGAGAGGAAATGATAATTGGGGTATTTGCTAGTTATGACAGATTTTTAAGTCAATTTTAGGGTTTAGTTAAAGTTTATTATGTCATCCAAAGTAATACTAACCAACGTAATGTTAAGATTGCCATTGAAATCTTTACCAATAATAATAGAAGTATGATATTTGTATTCCATTCTAAGATGATAGTCAGATAAGAATTCTGGTTTAACTAATAATTGAGAGTGAATAAAAATATCATTTCTTTGGGATTGAACACTCAGAGTTGAAACATGGTTAATTTTTTATTATTTAAATGTTCAAAATTAAGCAATAAACAAAAGTAAACTAATCATAAATTTACCTAAAATATAAACAATTCTAATTATGAAAAGGTTAAGGTTTTCATAAGGAAAACTTAGTATGGCTAAGGCATAGGGATTGGATTTCATATATTCTAATTTGGTTGACAAAAATGTAATTAATGTAATCATTTTGTGGATTCTACCAATTTTCGATCAGTGGTAATTGATCCATGAAAAAAATACCAGTTTTTATGCCTTGACTTTTATCAAATTTGTAAGGATATTATGCTTTAATGAAAGGTATTTTTGTGCTTTGGATGCAGGTGATGCAAAAATGTTCAAGAAGGAAAAAAGGATGAAAAAAGAGAAAAAAGGAGTAAAAATGGAGCCAAAATGCAAAATTGTCAAAATAATTGGCTTGGCGCATAGGCGCCAGTTCGATACAGAATTCTATAAAATTTTTAATGACTTTTGGACGGTTATTTTGACGGTGTTAGCGGTTATTGGACCATCTAAAAGATTGGAAGTTATTCCTAGATTATAGGATATGTGATACATTGTATTTGGACGCTTGGAAACGGTTAAGATCGCGAAGAGGAGCGATCCAAATTGAAGAGGTGCGAAGAAATTGATGCAGAGTCCGGCACCTAAGCGCCAGATTCCGGCGCCTAAGCGCCAGATTCCGGCGCCTAAGCGCCAGATTCCGGAGCCTAGGCGCCAGACACACCTTCTAGAAGATTCATTGAACATGGACACATTTTGAAGAGTGCCTCAAGGCAACCCTTGAAGCCTATAAATAGGAGGCTTCTCCTTCAGAGAAAAACGCCCATAAACCACCAATGTCCAACCTAGTCCCCTAGCACCATAGTCCATTTAGAGCGAGAAATTTGAGAAATATTTTAAGGGCCGTATTTATAGTTTCTTTTATTAATTAGTGAGTTTATTTAGATTTTTTATTGAGAGTATTTGAAGAGTCGGTGCTTTTGAAGTCTATTTACTTTGGAGTCAGAAGGATTCAGAGGTTCAGTTGGACAAACACTTGAGATAAGTATTTGTATTTTGATTCAAAGTTTTATTTATATGGTTTGTTGTTTAAATTCAATGTGTTCTGAGTAGTTACTTTACTTTCTTTTTTCAATTATGAAAAGATAAATAAGATAATATAAAATTCGTTGGAGAATTAAAAACTATATATATATATATATATATTAAACATTGTGATGATATTAATACTGGATCATAATATACTATTTAAATTGGCTA
Source organism: Papilionanthe hookeriana x Papilionanthe teres (assembly GCA_022702705.1). Lineage (NCBI taxonomy): Eukaryota > Viridiplantae > Streptophyta > Magnoliopsida > Asparagales > Orchidaceae > Papilionanthe > Papilionanthe hookeriana x Papilionanthe teres. The sequence continues at coordinate 3,805,934 of CM040438.1, read as the reverse complement.
TTTAAATTGTTAAAATCTGTTGAAGAATTATGAGACCTAGAAGGAGATGAATTATTAACTATTAGATATCACATGAATCCTTGGGTAGCCGAAGGCCTTGCACGGGTTATTTAAGGTGAAGTGCAAATAAATATGAAGATATTCTTTAATGGGCGTAGAATTGATAAGTTTTTAGAGTGACAGGCTAAATACTTGTAATTTGGTTCATAGAGAAGGAAAGGGTCACTAGTAGGGCCGACCATAGCCACCCTTGGACATCTAGTAGTGTGAGCCTAGATTAACCCATTATAATAACAATACATCCAGACCTGATCTTTAGATTAGCCAATGTTTTTTATTCTATCGAGCGAAGGTGAAGAATAGGAATGCTTCTTTTTTCCACAATACCATAAATTTATATTCTCCACGAATATTACATTATCTAAAAAGTCTTGGATTAATTGAAAGGAAGAAAGTTGTTTTCTTATTTTTATTTACATCAATCATTACTTTATTACTGTTTTATTTCTGCATCTAGTAAATTAAATATCAACTTTTAACTTTAAAAAAATACATAAAAATAAAATCAAATTATTTAAAAAAAATCTATAATCCTCCTCATGGGATCGATACTGGGGTCTTTATTTAAAGCCCTATATTACTTGAAACGATACGTATACTTACGTAGTACCCCTAGTGTGTAAAATATTTTCCATTAAATTATATTTATATACACTAGCCGGTATTATTATTTGAGTCAAAATATTGGCTATAAAATATTATTGATAGCATAAATTAGTGCATTGTTTGGCGATTGCAAACCAAGTTTTTGGTGCATTGCTGTGGATCGAGGGTCAAGTTTTTGGCGCCCTTGCCGGGGAGGCAAAATTTATAGATTTTAAATATTTTATTTTATTTATTTCTTTTATTATCAAAAATATGAAATACAAAAGCATTTATTTAAAAAAAACAAAAATGAAAATAAAAATAAAAAAATAATAATTTTATTTCTTACTATTTTACATTTTATTTACTTTTTATGTGTAGTTCTGGATCTGAAGGATTATTACCTTTAGATTCTGAATTAGAAAGTACTTTCAGAATAATTAAAAAAGGAAAAAAATTTCAAAAATATCAAGAAATGGCTAATTTACATACAGTTGATGAACTTCATTGTAGTATTCAAATACCTATTGTAGATGCTAATTCTTTTGAGCTTAAACCGTCTATTATTCAAATGGTTCAAAATAATCAATTTGGGGGAACACCAAATGAGGATCCAAATTTACACCTTGCTAGTTTTTTAGAACTTTGTGCTACCTTTAAATATGACAATGTTTCTGATGATGTTATTAGACTTAGACTCTTTCCTTTTTCTTTAAGAGATAAAGCAAAGATATGGTTGAACTCATTAGCAACAGGTTCTATTAAAACATGGGCTGAAATGACACAAAAATTCCTTGCTAGATATTTTCCTCCTTCTAAAACTTCTAAATTAAGAAATGATATTACTTCATTTAGTCAATTTAACGGGGAGATAATTTATGAAACTTGGGAAAGATTTAAAGAAATATTAAGAAAATGTCCTCATCATGCTTTACCTGATTGGTTAATTATTCAAATATTTTATAACGGACTAATTGGATCACTTATATCAAATATTGATGCTGCTGCTGGAGGTTCTTTAATGGCTAAATCATTTGAAGAAGCTTATACTTTAATTGAAGAAATGGCTAACAATAATTCTCAATGACCTTCTGAAAGGATTAATCCTAAAAGAATGGCAAGTATTCATGATAACGAAGCCTTTTCTATCTTAGCTTCACAAGTAGCTGCAATATCTAAGAAATTAGATAATTTTGCTATCAATATATCACATAACAACTCTACTAATATTGAAGATTTTCAAACTATTGAAACTTTACAAGCTATTGCTAGTAAAAATAACCCTTATTCCAATTATTATAATCCTGGATGGAAAAATCACCCTAATTTTAAGCTGGAATAATTCACAACAACAATGGGGTAATAATCAATCCAATCCAACTGGAAATTGGAACAATCAAGTAAATTCAAACTATAAACCACCTGGATTTAATAATCAACAAAAAAGTTATCTATAGAAGAATTAATTTTACAACTAAGTAATCAAAACACTATTATTCGTAATATTGAGAATCAAATGGGATAATTTGCTAATTTAATTAATTACAGACCTCCAAGTCAATCCAAAAAGAAACTGGAAAAGAACATGAACATGTTAAAGTACGTGCAACTTAGAAGTGGAAAGGAATTAAAAAAAAGAATGCAGAATGAAATTGAAAATGAGATTGAGGTTGAAGAGATTGAAAAACCTTAAGAAACTCCTTCTCCCAGTCAAGATCAGACTGTTATTCCTATTAATGTGGAAGTTGAAAAACCACCACCACCTTTTCCTTAAAGACTAAAACAGCAGAAGCTTGATCATCAGTTTTCTAAGTTCTTTGAAATTTTTAAGAAGCTAACCATTCACATACCTTTTGCTGAAGCTTTGGAACAGATGCCAACTTATGCAAAATTTATGAAGGATATTTTAAGTAAGAAACGAAAATTTAAAGCTTTTGAAAATGTTACATTAAGTGAAGAATGTAGTGCAATAATTCAAAAGAAATTACCTCAGAAACTTAAATATCCTGGAAGTTTTACTATACCTTGTGCTATTAGAGAAAAATTTGTGGAAAAGCTTTATGTGATTTAGGAGCAAGTAATAATCTTATGCCATTTTCTATTTTTCAAAACTTGAATTTAGGAGAGATTACTCCCACCACTGTAACCCTTCAATTAGCTGATAGATCTATCACCTACCCTAAAGGAGTTATAGAGGATGTTCTTGTTCAAGTGGAAAAATTTATTTTCCTTGTGGATTTCATTGTACTTGATATGGAAGAAGATAAAGAAATACCAATAATTTTAGGGAGACCTTTTCTAGCTACCGGACGAGCTATGATTGATGTGTAAAAAGGAGAATTAACCATGAGAGTTAATGATCAAGAGATTAAATTCAATGTTCTTAAATCAATGAAGTACCCAGATAAAGAAAAATGCTATCGAATGGATATTATTGATTATATAATTGAAAAGCACTATTAAGAAAGATGTAAAGTCATTTCTGAAGAAAAAATTGAATTATTAACTTATGAAAATGAAGAACTAAAAAAAGAAGAATTATCTAAAGAAACTCATTATATTAAAGATAACTGGGAAATTTTGGACATAACACAAAATGATATACTTTTACCCTCAATTAAAAAAAGCCCATGAACTAGAATTAAAAATGTTACCTGCACATTTAAAGTATGCTTTTATTGGAAATTCATTAACTTTACCTGTTATTATTTCTTATAAACTAAGTTTAGATCAAGAAGAAAAACTGATAGGAGTGTTAAAGAATTATAAGAAAACTTTTGGTTGGACTATTGCTGATATAAGAGGAATAAGCCCTTCCATCTGTATGCTTAGAATATTAATGGAAGAAGATTTTAAACCTACTATTGAACCTCAAAGAAGATTAAATCCTATCATGAAAGAGGTTGTTAAAAAAAAATTTTAAAATGGTTAGATGCTGGAATTATTTATCCTATTTCGGATAGTCAATGGGTGAGTCATATTCATTGTGTTCCGAAGAAAGGAGGAGTAACTGTCATTGTCAATGATAAAAATGAAATAATTCCTACAAGATAAGTTACTGGATGGTGAATTTGCATTGATTATAGGAAATTAAATGACTCCACTAGAAAGAATCAATTTCCTTTACCTTTCTTGGATCAAATGCTTGATAAATTAGCTTGACACTCATATTTCTGTTTTCCGGATGCATATTTTGGTTATCATCAATTACTTGTCGCTCCTGAGGACCAAGAGAAAACAACATTTACAAGTCTTTATGGAACATTTGCATTTAGAAGAATGCCTTTCGATTTATGTAATGCACCTGCAACTTTTAAAAAATGTATGATGTCAATATTTTGTGATTTGATTGCAAAGGAATTGAAATATTTATGGATGATTTTTTAGTCTTTGGAACTTCTTTTGAATCTTGTTTGTAAAATATTTCCAAAGTTCTGAAAAGATGTGAAGAAACAAATTTAGTTCTGAACTAGGAAAAATGTCAATTTATAGTCACAGAAGGCATTGTACTTGGTCACAAAATTTCACAAAAAGGGATGGAAGTTGATAAAGCAAAAGTGAAAATTATTGTTGAACTGTAACCACCTACTACTGTTACTGATGTGAGATGTTTTCTGGGTCATGCTGGGTTTTATAAAACATATATAAAGGATTTTTCTAAAATAGCTAAACCTCTTAGTCATTTACTGGAAAAAGAAGCTAAATTTGAATTTAATGAAGACTGTTTTAATGCTTTCAATATTTTAAAAGAAAAAAAAATAACTGCACCTATAATTATTGTACCTAATTGGAATAAACCCTTTGAATTAATGTGTGATGCAAGTGATTTTGCAATTGGAGTTGTATTGGGATAAAAATATGAGAAAATTTTCAAAGTTATATATTATGCTAGTAAAACTCTTACTGAAACTCAAAGAAATTACACTACTACTGAGAAAGAGCTTTTAGTTATAGTCTATGCCTTTGATAAATTTAGACCTTATCTTCTTAGTACCAAATGCATAGTTCATATTGATCATTCCGCTATTAAATATTTAATGACAAAAAAGGATGTTAAGCCTAGACTGATAAGATGTGTTTTACTTCTACAAGAATTTGATTTTCAAATAGTGGATAGAAAAGGAACTGATAACCAAATTGTTGATCATTTATCTAGAATTAAGAATGATGTTATTACTGAAGAAAATATAAATGAGAAATTTCCTGATGAACATTTATATGTTATTCAAGGATTCCAAACACCTTGGTATGTGGATATAGTTAACAATTTAGTTAGCAATATTCTACCTTATAGATTGAATAACAAATATATTAAGAAATTTAAAAATCATGCTAAATCTTATATTTGGGAAGATCCTCATTTATTTAAATTAGGAAGTGATTCTATAATTCGAAGATGTGTACCTTATGAAGAAACTTTTGTTATTATTAAAAAAGGTCATGATTTCAATTTTGGATGACACTTTGGAGTAGATAAAACTGCATTTAAAATTTTAAATTTAGGATTTTAATGGCCTACCTTGTTCAAAGATGTGAGACATTTTGGGAAAGCATGTGATCAATGTCAAAGGATGGGAAATATATCTAGAAAAGATGAAATGCCTTTAAACTATATATTGGAAGTTGAAATTTTTGATATATGGGGTTTAGACTTTATGGGACCATTTGAACCATCATCTGGAAAGATTTATATTTTATTAGTAGTTGATTATGTTTCAAAGTGGATTGAAGATGTAGCTTTACCTAACTTTGATTCCAAATGTGTTTCAAAATTTTTATAGAAAATGATTTTTTCAAGATTTGGAATGCCAAAGGTAATTATCACAGATGGTGGAAGTCATTTTAGAAATATAAGAATTCAATCATTACTGGTCAAATTTGGAATCAAATACAGAATTGCAACTGCGTTTCACCCTCAGACAGGTGGAATGGCTGAAGTATCAAACAGAATATTGGGCGATAAAGGAGTTTAATTTTGATTTGAATACTGCAGTAGAAAAATGATTATTACAATTAAATGAGATTGATGAAATAAGAAATGAATCATATGAAAATGCAAAGATTTATAAAGAGAAAATGAAGATGTTACATGATAAAAGATTTCAGGAAAAATATTCGAGCGTGGACAAGAAGTATTATTAATTAATACTAGTTTAAGACTTTTTCCTTGAAAATTAAGATCTAAATGGATGGGACCATATATAATTAAGAAAGTATACCATTATGGAGCTGTGAATATTAAAGACCCCAAAACAGGAAAAATATTTAAAGTTAACAGATTAAAACTGAAGCCTTATTTGGGAGACATTAAAATGATTTATAAAGAGGCTTACGAGTTGAGTTTACCTGATTAAAGACTTAATTAGGTCGGGCTGACGATGTTAAACTAAGTGCTTTGTGGGAGGCAACCCATAATTATTTTTATGCGTTTTTTTTATTTTTAATGTAAGGTTATGCCTCGGTCTTGACTAATTTTATATAACTTTAGAAAATTGGAGGCTAACAAGCCTTCATTGACTTAAGCTAAAAATTATCTCGAAGTATATAAAGTTTGGACTTTGGATCACTCCATTTCATATGTGAGTAAAAAGGAGATCAAGTTAAACTTCATTATGATTGTTTATTATTTGTGTTACTAAGTCTATATTGATCTTACCAATCTAATTTACCTATTTTGGAGAATGAAATTTTGAAATTTGACGATAGGCGAAACGGAGTCGAACATGGTTCCCGTGCCTAGGCGCCAGAATTTGGCGCCTAAGCGCCAGAGAAAACTGTGTATTGATGGGTCCGGCGCCTAGGCGCCAGATTTGGCGCCTAAGCGCCACAGTTACTGGATCATGTAAAAACTGAAAATTTTCATCTTTTCACACAAATTTCTCCTTTAAATTACCCCATCTTTGTCCCCAATCCCTAAGTAACCAAAATTATGACCTAGACACATCATTCTTGAGAGATTAGAAAGGATTTTTGAAGAAATGGAGAGAAGAAATCTTGGAGAAGAGGCTTGACACAAAGGTTCAAAGGATCCTCAACCCTACTTCAATGGTTTTATCGCTGTAAGTTTGGAGAAAATTTTAATTCATCTAGATAAATTTGAAGCAGAATTCAAAAGTATTGAAGATCGCCTCCATGAGATGTATCATCAAATTGAAAATCTGGAATGGCAGGCGAAGCTTCAATTTGATCATCTAGCGGCTTATCAAGATGCTCAAGTGGAGATGTATGCTAAGAACAAATGGATCGACGAAAAAACAGCTACAGATTTTCCGAGGGCGTTAGTGTTCTTCCCAAGTAGGCCTAGTAATCTTCCTTGTGAAGAGAATGGAAATTTCTAATTTGAAGATTAGATAGTTATTGTGGTGTGATCTAGAGTTTTATTAGTGTGTCGTTGTATCGATTTAGTAAATCGATTGTATTGTTTGTGTGTTTGTTTTATTGTTCAATGTGTTTTATATTTGCTTTGAAATTTGTGTAGTTTGATTGTTTGTTAGGACTTAAATCATATTACTATATTTATCTATATTGTATTGAGCCAAAATTGAAGATTCTTAGTGGAATTAGAAGAGTTTAATTTAAACCTTGTGTTTAATTGGTGGATTTAATTTTAAATTTTTAAAATTTTTGAGAAATATTTTGGAAGTTGGAAACTAAAGCACTACTCTAATATGAGTAATTGGAAGTTGAACTTATGAGTCTTAGTGGAAAATAAAATTTTTAAAGTTGTTTTTGTGAAAGGCTAGTCTGGCGCCAAGGCGCCGGTTCAGCTTGCTTACCGAAAATCAGGATTAAACCCTCAAAAGCCATGGCCGGTGCCTAAGCTTCATCTCCTTCCTTATTTTCGCAAAAATACACCCCATAGATCCATCTTGAGGTCAATACATCAAGTTTTTGAGCTCGAAATCACTTGGTTTCTTCATCTCGAGGTTAGATCTACCTTCTAATCCATTTATTTTTTATTCTTACCATAGTTTTTCCTATTTTTTTCTAAAAACTAAAATTTTAAGAAAAGTTTCGATTTTTAGAGTTTCTCCATGGACTTTTAAACTCATTTTAAGTTTCTCAAGCTTAAAAAGAGTTTAAATTTTTTATTCTTAAATTTATTTGTATTTTCTTTCACGTTTAGATGGCACCAAAATCTAAGAAAGGAAAGGTAAGAGAAAATTTCAATAGCAGCAAGTTTTCGACTGCGGCAGCGCATTTTCGTTATCATAAATTTGCGAAGTGAAGAAAGTTTATCTTAGAGCGCAGTTTTTACAATCCTGGTGAAAGGATTATAAACATGATCGTTGCACACAACTGGCAACGATTCTGTTATTTCACTGTTGTTGTCGTTATTCCTATTGTATGTGAGTTTTATGCCAACTTTTTGGATGCAGAAGACTACGAAGTCTTCGTTAGAGGTGTCGGAGTAGGATTTACTCCAGAAAGGATCAATATTTTCTACGGTCTGCCACCTACCATCGAGTGCTACTATTATGGTTTATCTCCATCTGAGGAAGATCTTGAGATGATTATTACATATCTGACTGATGGCACTGGAGCTTGGAAGATCCGGAATGACAAACGGGTAAACTTCAAATCTTCTAAGCTAAATGGTATTTCAAAGGCATGGCATTATTTTATTTATGCTAGACTTCTACCTTCCAACCACCTGAGTGAAGTTACCAGAGATCGAGCTATCCTGAACTAATGAATTCAGGAGAGGAAGCCGATAGATGTTGGCAGTATTATTTATGATTCAGTGGAATCGAATGCTAGATCTAGCACTTCTGTGGGATTACGATTCCCATCCTTGATTCATTCTTTATGCATGAGCAATGGAGTTTCTGCTGATATATCAGCGGAGAAGTTGAAGACTACAAAGCCAATTGGGCAGGAGAGTGTTAGCATTTATGATCGTCTTCGAGGGAACAAATCTACTGGTCCTTCTACTTCTGTACCTACTCCAGGTAGAGCTTCTACTTCTAGACATTCTACTTCTACTGCTGAGCCACCATCTAGGTTTTGGGAATCGACGCATGATCAATTTTTGGAGCAGCAGAATGAGTTATTTCTAACTCACTGTAGAGTAGATACAATAGACAAGAAGATTTATCTTTATTCTGAGTTTACCTAAAGCAAAAGTGAGTATGATGCTGAGTATTTGTTGACCTCATTTTTGATGAGGTCTTCTCTCCTTCTCTTTAGTACTTAGGATCTAGCCTTAAGCTTTTCCTTTGACTATCTTAGAGGATTAGAATTGGGACCCACCACTTAGAAATTCAAACCACTTCTTAACTCCCTGCAAACTCCACGAACTTGATTGTAGACCCCTAATCACCTAGAGGGTTGAAATCAAATGTGGAAGTTTAAAGGATGAGTTCCAATAGGACTCTTTGGCCTTAGGACCGCCTCAGGTGGCCCGGTCCAGTGAAGGGCTAACTTACACATACACTACACTTATGCACTACACTTTCACACACCTCCTAAAACCACACACATACCTAACTTGACCTCCTGACTCAGGTAGGTGATTCACATGGATGGGAACAACATAGTGAATGCCTCAAATGAGTCCCTTCATGGCTCATGTGGGCATGATATGGCTTCATGGCTCAACCAAAATGATTTTATTCCACCTACATTTACCCAATCTTCAATTTTCCAAATTTTCAATTTTTGACCCCCGGGACCCTACACCCGCCTAGCCTACCCAAAACCCTTGAAACTACCCAAAATTTGCAAAATCACCTAAATTGCCCAAAATTCCTCAAAACCAATCCCAAACATTCCCACATTACTCAAATTGATCATCCATACCCAAAAATACCAAAAACTCCAAAAATACCTCCCAATACCCTCCAAATACCCAAAATACCCCTCTTGACCCAAAAATCCAAAAATTCAAAAAATTCCCAGAAAATTCCCAAAAATCCCAAATATTCCCAATTTCATTTTGTTCAACTACACCATGAGCCAATTTTGTCAATTTATCCTACTTTTGTCAAAACCCCCAATTTGTCCCATTTTAACCCAAAGTAAACCCAATGTCAAACCAAACCTACCCAATTGACCCAAATTTTGGTCCAATTCAATTCTAAACTTCAATTAAACATTCCCAACACCAATATATACCAAATCTAACTCCAATTTGATTGACATTTGATTCCAATTTCACTTTTGGCCTTAAAGCCCAATTTGGGCCCATGACCCAAACTTAGCCCAAACTCACCCAATTCAACTCCAATTAACCCCAAATATTTTCTAAACCTTCCTTAACATTCCCACAAACAGAAAACTAACATGATTTGCCCAAAATTTAGACCCAAACTCACTCAAATTCAACCCAAAGCTAAAAGGCCCAATTTTGACCTAAACCCAAACCTAACCCAAATGAACCCAAACCTCAAAATCAAAACCCAACCAAAGCCAAAACCTCTTTGAAACACTCCCATAAACATTTCCCAACATTCATTTTACATTAATTTCAACCCTAGCCCAACATTGGCCCAAGTTAGCCCAATTTGACCTATATTGGCCCATTCACCAAAGAAGCTCAAATTCAACCCAATTCAAACCCAAATCACTCCCAATTTGCTTCAAATCACTCATGACACATCCATGAGCTAAACCCAACAATTATTTGGCCCAAACTTCTACAAAATGCCCATCCATAAATCTATTTTTAAACCAAAAGCCCACTTACATGAAACCTTCCTAAAAGCCCAAATTTCATGCTAAAGCCCATATGACAATTGCTCTACATCACACCCTTAATTAAAATCAATCCCTTAGTTTGAAAATTCATCATGAAGCCATTCCAAATTAAGCCCCATACAAATTCCCATCAAAATACCAAAATTTTCTTAAAATCCATTTCCATGAAATTGACTTGACTTTTCCAAAGCCAAAGGTGAGCCATGAAGCCATGCATGAGCCACATGGAAGCCATGAGAGCCTCTTTACATGTCACCATGCCATTTTGGGAAAAAGGAGGAGACTCTTTCCTTAATTCCTAAAGGTGATTAACCACTCCCATGATTCCACTAAACCTTGCTTAAGCTTAATTGTACTTGGATGGTGACCATTCCCCACTGATTAAGCTGACCTAAATCACTTTCTATTCAGCCTAAACCAAGCCTTGGGTGGTACACCTAGCCCAAATGGAGGGGTTGACCAATTTGAGCCAAAATGAGCCTTCTCTCTTACCATTCTAATCCAAGCCTTTTACACATGGCATTTGCCAATTGCCTACACTAAACCCCAGCCCTGACCCACCTGAACAAGATGGTGACCAGTGCCTGGCCGGCCAGCCACCAGGCCACCGGAAAACACCATGGCCGAGAGCTCACATGTGAGCCCAAACTTAAAATTCTCACCTGCTGAGCTGCCCCATCCCCAGTGGCCATTATAGCTGTTCTTCTCTTGCCAAGAGCAGCTGATCCCAAGCCCTAACTCCCCCTGGGAGGGCCTCCACCCTCTCCTATTTAAACACCACCCCCTCACGGCCATGAGAAGAGAGTTGCACAAACCTTGTCGAAACTCTGCCAAAATTGTTCCAAACCCTTCTCCATCCTTAGAGCGAGTTGATCCCCAATGTCAATTTGCCCTAATCCCCACCGACAAAATCCAATTTCTCAACCGAAATTTTACCGGAACCAGTGACAATTCTCCACATTGAGCCAATCCCCAAATTGATTGGTCCTACACCTTCACCGGACCAAGAGAAGAGGTTTCCCCTAAAAGCCCCCTCTCCGAAGCCGGACATGGCTTCCAGCCTCCAAGCTTTGTGATCGGGCTAGGTCGAAATCATACCTAGACAATTCACCAGACCAGGAGACTTCATCTGGAGCTTGTCGGGATCCAATCGAAGGTGACACAACCCTCGGATTGAAGCCACACTTCTCTGAGCAAAGGTATGAGCTAATTCCTCATCCTTAGCTTCTGGAGATTCTCCATTTCAAATGCTTTAATTTCAATGCATGAAAACCGTATAGATGTGTTCGTCTCTTCAAGACGAATCCATAGAGCACAAGAACACGAAAATCCAATGATTATTGAGTGAGATATTAGGGATTTAGTGTGGACGGCTCTCGGGCGAGGACGCTTGGGGACGATGAACGGATGTCATTCATTTAATACACGCACGGACGGACGGCCAGGATCGCGTCGGATCAGGAGATGGAACGACACAGCGGGGCCCCAGAGCGCTGAGTCAGATGGCGGCATCGAACCAGAACGCGCCGCGTGGCCTTTCGGAGCTGCCGAGGTTGACGCAGCTCCGCGTGGATAAATAGAAAATTAGGGTATTTTTTATTTATTTAATTCCCCTAAACTTCAAAAATCCATAACTTTGTGTAGGAAAATCAGAAAATAAAATAAAAATACCCTCTTGCTCAGTGAACAGAGGAGAATAATGTGAAAAAAAGATTATTTAATTTCATCAAGTATTTTAGTTTTAATGATTTATTTCCCTTCTGCATTGTTTTAATTCTTCATGCATATAGGAAATTCACCAAGGAATGAGACCATAGGGCTTTTGAAGCCTCTAAATTTGGGAACATTCCCTGAATTTTCCAAAGTCAGAGGCCATCCCTATGAGAAGTTATTGATTTTTCAAATTCATGTTACTGTTTTGAGTATTTTAAATCCAATAATTAGCATGTTGTGAAATAAATTCTAGGAAAATTTGGTGATATCTCTTATGACCAGAGGACCCTAGGAAAAATAGATTTTGGATTAGTTCATTTAAAATAACCCTAATTGGCTTAAACACCAAAAATATCTCCTTAATTAATTAGAGCTAACCATACATCAAATTGACTTGAAATCAATTCTCCACTGACCTTTAAGATCAGAGGAATCCACTATAAAAATTTGAAGTCAATTGGACTTGGTTAGCCCTACTAAATGGGTTGATTAAGCCATTTAGCCATTTTAAACTTTAAAAATTCATAACTTTAAAAATACCTTTCAAAAATTCACCAAATTGGTTTTGGAGCCTCTCTGATATCAGGGGAATTTAAGGAAATTAAAATTTCAATTTTCTAAAAAATTTATTTTTTGCATTATTTTAATATTTTAATAATTAAAAAATAATAAAAATCATAAAAATAATAAAATTCACCAAAATGTCAAATTTTGAATTTTAATCACTTAGGAACAAACCCCATATTTTTCTTAGGTCTATTTGATGAGATATTAAATTTTAAAGCCCTAAGGTAATTTTAAAATTAAAAAAATATATTTTTTGGCATTTCCACTAAAATAATTCTAATAAATCAAAGAAAAATCAGAAAATTTCAAAAATTGATTCTCTGATTTCCTTGATATCAGAAAGATTTTTAAAAAATATAAAATTCATTTTTCAACCTTTATTTTATCATTAAATTAATTAATACTCCAAAACTTAAAATAATTCTAATAAAAATAATATAATTCAAAAAATCACCAAAATTGGTCCAAATGGTCCTCTGGTCATTAGGAATGGCCCATAATTTTCTTAAGGATAGAAACTTTCCCTTGGTCATGTTATTAAATTTTCCTTGGAAATCCCTATTTTCCACCAAAAATAATTACATAAATAAATTAAATACAGAAAAATCACATTTTCTCCTCTCATGTCTTTATTGACATATGAGTGAGGTCACATAAAAATTTCAAGTTCATTTAAGCTCAATTAAGTGAGTTATGAAATTATTAAGCTTGAAGGGGCAAAATGGTAATTAAAATTTTAACCCTTAATTAAAACTTTAGGCTTGATAAAATTAAAAAGTAAAATATTTGATCTTAATCTGATTTGGATGATTGAAACTTAAATAATTAAAGGGTAGAAACCTACTAAACAATTTAAAATAATTGAAATAAACCTTAATTAAATAATTGATTAAATTTGGAAGAATAATAAAATTGGAATTATTAAATAGGGATATTATTAGGAAGAGATTTGTTCTTTAATTTAAAAATCCCTAAATTAATCATCTTAATAATATTCAATCCCCAATTAAAATGATAATTCAAATTTAAGTTTTAAAATGTTAAAGGACTTAATCATTAAAATTAAATTAAAAAGTTAAATTATTAAACTCTTTTTAAATTTTAAATTAAATTAAAATTAAAAATAAAATTAAATTAAAGATTAAATTAAATTAAATCAAACAGATTAAGTAAATTAAATTAAATTAAATTAAATAAATTAAATTAAATTGAATTAAATAATTAAATTAAATTAAATTAAATTAAACTAAATTAAATTAAAAAAATATTAAATTAAATTAAATTAAATTAAATTAAAACATGTTAAATTAAATTAAATTAAATTAAATTAAATTAAATTAAATTAAATTAAATTAAAATTAAATCAAATTTAATTAAATTAAAGGAAATTAAATTAATTTAAATTAAGTCAAGTTAAATTAAATTAAATTAATTCATATCAAATCAAACTAAATTGAATTAAATTAAATTAAATAATATAATCAAGTTAAAATTAAAATCAAAATTAAATTAAAATTAAAACTAATCTAAATTAAATTAAATTAAAGTTAAATTAAATTGAATTAAATAACATCACCTAAGACATAAAGAAATTAAATATAAAGCAACTTCAATACTATTCTAAATTTAAATCCGATAACTGAAGTTAAACTAAATCGCAAATCATTGGAACACCAATTTGCCCTCGAAAACTTTTATTATCATAACTCGTAAATAGAACATTAAATGAAATGTTACTTCACTTATAGGATATTCAAATGTCCTAGTTCACTGAGCAAGATAACAAAACTTGAATTCCTGGACGATTAATTCATTTGTAAAATTAAATTCATTTGGACTTAAAACAATTCTAGCAATATTGAAAAGATGTTTAAGATTCTTCCTAAGCACTTCCTCATTATGATAGGATACTTAGAAGAAAAATTTAACTTAATTATTCTTTGATGAAGAAAATCGTCCTCAAACCAAAACAGAAGGACCTAGACGTCATAGGAAATGACTAGCTATAGGATTAGGAATTTGGTAGAAAACCATAACACTTCCCTTAGCTTTACCTAGGAACTTGCTTAAATATTCTAATTGTGTTTTAAGTGCAGCTTGGGATGACGGGAAGACCCTCCAGGTACGCTTTTATTTTATTGCAATTTACTTTCTTGCAATTTACTTTATTGCAAATGCACTTTACTTTTCTTGCATGATAAACTACTGTTGCATGAAAACCCACACCTTTAGGATAGTCCCTAAAACTGAAACCAAAACTAAATTAAAAGTCATTGCAAGATAAAATTCACCGCCACAACATTTCAAAATATAAAACAACTCAAAATTTAATCACAAACAGAACACAAACTCGCAATTACAACTAAATTAAAACGTTCTGTTGGATGATCGGGAATACCTCGGATGATGTAACCTACGTGTTGTTAACAGGATTTCCCACGATCTAAATGAAAGTGTAGAACTCATTCAGTTGAGTTTAGAAAATTCATCTGGACTAAGTGAATCCGATAAAAATAACGGTGCCGGAAGGATGGAACCGTGGGATCTTAACCGGTGTCGTTATAATCAACTTTAAGATTTGTTTTTAATTAAAACAAAAAACACTTGGAAATTAAGACTTCTCTAGACCAAAACACTTCTCTCATCTCCTGATTCATGACTTCTAAAACTAAACCTCTGCAACAATAAGGAGCTTAGAGCTTGGTGGGCAGCACGGCCATCGTCATCAGCAAAACCTGAGTCTACTTCAGCAAAACTTTCTTAGAATTAAATGACCAAGCCATTGGACTTCGAGGTAGTTTTCCTAGTGCAACATAAATCCTCAACTCTTCGTTAGGAATTTGCATGATCATGTCATGTAAATTAAGCCCTAACTGCTCTTAGGACTCCGAGGTAGTCGTTTGGTACGACACAAACCCTCACATCTTCCAGGCTATTTGTGTGATTTTATCACACAAATATAAGTCCTAATTAATTAAAATTGGCAAGATCAAAACATTAAATAAACATTAGGACTTTCCTAAATTCGAGCCAAACAATAGGATAGTCGGGAAATTACCGAAGTTCGCTTCAAATCTGTAATTTCTCCTACCTTTCTTCCTTTGAATTCCCAAAACAAAATGTTCCAAATTTGATCCATTCCCTATTGAAATTCCAAAATTCAAACCTTTGAAGACTTAAACTTCAAACTTCTTGAGAGCAGAATTACTGATTATTATCGAGAGTTTTCTTAGGTGAATCCCGTCACTTAAGATGTAATTAACTATAGGGGCTTACCCTTATAGGGAATTTTAAAGAACCCAGGTAATATAAACCCTGTTTAATGTTTTCATATTAAGCAAGGGAATTTGTCGGCTTATAAAATTGGTTCGCAGACCAAGCGGATGTCACAAACCTTTTTAGTTTACCTAATCGAGCCCCATTATCAAGCAGTGTGTCTATTCTTCGGGATAGATACACGGTTTGTGGTGCGGTGCTCGTTTATGTGAACTATTTGGAATGTGAGATCAGTTTGATTTCATATCTTAAAATTTTCAAATTTAAAATAATTTTCAAAAAAAATCAAATACTATTTTTTAAATTATTTATTTAAATTAAATTAAAAATAAGCTGTACAGTATTCAGAGTCTTTAGTGAGATTCTTGAAGGGTGAGCATGATGTTCAGTTTCCAGCCTGTCTTAAATTTTCACCGTATGTTGATCCAAAGGATGTGGAATTTTCTTTTGGTGATGACGATGAAGAGGCTACAGATAGTGATTAGTAGCTTGCTTTACCTCTGAGATGTGCTGATTCTGTTGTTAGTTTATTTCTTATTTGCTAGTGCTGTTTGTTGTTTGTTGTTTGTTGTTTGTTAGTGTAGATTTGTTTATGAAACTTTGTGTGGATTGTTTGATGTTGAGACTTGTTTTAAATATTTAGTGTATTGTGTTGAAGACTCGAAATTTAGATGAATTAATGTTTATTTCTATTTCAACTCTACTGTTTAGTATTCTTAAATAGTTAGTAATGTTGTTTTGTTTCTATTACTATTAGTAGTATAGTCATTTAATTCAGCTACTGATATGAAAAAAAAATGATGAGCCTTCTTACTTTTATATATGTTTCGTTATTTTAGTAATATTCATAAAAAGCATGCGTAGAAGTAAATTTTTCTTTTTAGACTGTTTTTACATTCTGTCGGCTTATTTTTTTTATTTTATTTTATTTTAGGTTTTTAATTTAAATATATAAATAATTTAGAAAGTAACATTTGATTTTGAAAATAATTTTTAAATTTGAAAAGTTATAAGATGTGAAATTAAACCAATCTCACATCCCAAATAGTTTATATAAATGAGTACTGCACCAAAAATCATGTATTTATCCCGAAGAATAAATACATTGCTTGGTGATGGAGCTCGATTAAATAAACTAGAAGATTTGTGACATTTGTTTGGTTTTCGAACCAATTTTATAAGCCGACAAGTTCCCCTGCTAAATATAAAGGAATTAAGCAGGGTTTATATAACCTGGGTTCTTAAAGTTCCCTATAAGGGCAAGCCCCTATAGTTCATTACATCTTTAATGACGGGAATCATTTAAGAAAAATCTTGATAATGGTTAGTAATTTTGCTTTCAAGAATTTCAAAGTTTGAGGTTTTCAAAGGATTGAGTTTTGAAAATTTCAATAGTGATCAGCTCAAGTTTTGAGCAAGTTTATATCAAGAGTCCAAAGGAAGAGAAGTAGGAGAAGCTGAGGATCCAAGAAGAATCTTGGAAACTTCTCAAATTATCCTATTGTTTAGCTTCAATTTGGGAGTTTATTTGATGTTATAATCCTGCCAATTTTAATTAATTAGGACTTATATTAGTATGACATAATCATACAAATAGCCTCGAAGATGTGAGGGTTTATGTCGTACCAAAGGACTACCTCGGACTCCTAAGACCGGTTAGGGCTTAGTCTGCATAACATGATTATGCAAATGTCTAACGAGAAGTTGAGGATTTATGTCACACCAGGAAAACTACCTTGAAATCCTATGGCTTGGTTATTTAATTCTAAGAAAGTTTTGTTGAAGTAGACACAAGTTTTGTTGACGAAGATGGCCATGCTGCCCACTATGTTCCGAGCTCCTTGTTGTTGCAGAGGTTTAGTTTTAAAAGATGAAAATCAAGAGATGAGAGAAGTTTTATGGTTTAGAAATCTTAAAGTCCAAATGTTTTTTACTGTTTTAATCAAAACAAATCTTAAAGTTGTTTAAACATAACCGATTAAGATCCCACGGTTCCGTCATCCTGGTACCGTTATTTTCATCGAATTCACTTAGTCCAGATGAATTTTATAAACTCAACTGAGTGAGTTCCACGTTTTCATTTAGACCATGGGAAATCTCGTTAGCAACACGTGGGTTACATCATCTGAGGTATTCCTAATCATTCAACCAGACGTTTTAATTTTGTTAAAGTTTTTGTTATTCTGTTTGTGATTAAATTTTGAGTTGTTTTATACTTTGGAATGTTGTGGCGGTGGATTTTATCTTGTAGTGACTTTTAATTTAGTTTTGGTATTGATTTTGTGGCTATCCTAAAGTTTTTAGTTTTCATGCAACAATCTTGTTTAACATGCAATAAAAGTAAAGTGCAATGCAATAAAGTAAGTTGCAATAACATAAAAAAGCGTACCTGGATAGTCTTCCCGTCATTCCAAGCTACACTTTAAAACACATGTTAAGGCATTTAAAAATTTCAACAAGTACCTAGGTAAAGACAAAAGGAGTGATTTTGGTTGTTTACCAGAATCCTAATCCTATAGCTAGTCATTTCCTATGACGTCTAGGTTCTTGATTTTGGATAAGGATGATTTTCTTCATCAAAGAAAAATTAAGTTCAATTGTTCTTTAAAACATCTCACCGTATCGAGGAAGTGTTTAGAATGAATTTTAAATATCTTTTCAATACTTCTGAGATTATTTTGAGTCCAAGTGAACTTCATTGTACTGGTGAATTGATCATCTAAGGGTTTAGTTAAGTTTTGTTCCTTTGCTCAGTGAACTAGGATGTTTGATTATCCTATGAGTGAGGTGACATTTCACTTAACGCTTCATTTAATAGTTATTATAATTTAAAGCTTTCAGAGGCAAGTTAATTAGTTAAAGATTTTTAATGATTTTTATTTAAAGTTGACGATTTATCTTAATGTGATTTAATTATGAAATTTTAATCATTGATTTTAAGTTTAGAATGGTGTTTGATTCATTTAAGTTAAACCTTTTATAAATGATATCAATTAATTTAATTTTTACATCATGTTTTAAGGTAGGTTATCTTAAAATTATTTAAAATTTGCAAATTTGATTTAAGTTTGTTTTGAAATGATTCTTAATTAGTTCCAAATATTTTAATTTACTTTTTTAATTATTTAACATTTTAGGTTTTAATCAATTGTTAGATTATTTAATGATGTGGATTTTAATCAAATTAAGAATTATTTATTTTTAATCATTTAATTATTAATTCCACTTATCCTCTTAAGTTTAAGAGTTAAATATTATTAAGTGATTTATTTAGGGATTTTTAAATTAAAGAATTAATATCTTCTTAAGTTATATCCCCATTTTAATAATCCAATTTTAATTAATCTCCCAAAATTTAAATCACTCAATTAATTAAAATTTCATTTTTGGGTTTATTAAAGTGATCAATGGGTTTCTACCCTTCAAGTTCCCAAAGTTTCAATCATCTAAGAGAAGATTAAAATCAGATATTTGACCGCCATGTTGATTAAACCTAAGTTTTAATTAGGGGTTAAAATCTTTTAATTACCTTTATGCCCCTTTAAGTTTTTTTATTTTATAACTCATTAAATTAATCTTAAATGAACTTAAAATTTTTATGCCACTCCACTCACATGTCAATTAAGACATTAGAGGGGAAAATGTGATTTTTCTGAATTTAATTTATTTATATAATTATTTTTTAATTGAAATAGGGATTTTCAAAGAAAATTCATCAACATGACTAAGGTAAAGTTTCTATACTTAAGAAAATTATGGGACATTCCTAATAACCGGAGGACCACTTGGACAAATTTTGGTGATTTTTTGAATTATATTTTAATTATTAGAATTATTTTAAGTTTTGGAGTGTTAATTAATTATAAAATAAAATAAAAGTTAAAAAATGGATTATATATTTTTCAAAAATCTCTTTGGCCTCAAGAAAGTCAGAGAAAAAAATTTTATATTTTTATAATTTTTCATTGATTCATTAGAATTAATTTAGTGAAAATGTTGGAAAATCCATTTTTTAATTCAAAAATTGTTTTAAGTTTTTAAAATTCAATATCTTTACTTTGAGACTTGGGAAAAATATTTGGTTTATTCCTAAGTGATTAGAGGACCAAATATGACATTTTTATGATTTTTATTATTTTTATGATTTTTATTATTTTTTAATTATTAAAAATATTAAAATATTCTCAAAAATAAAAATTTTTAGAAAATTCAAATTTTATTTTTCTTAGACTCCTCTAATATCGAGAAGTCCCAAAATCAATTTGGTGAATTTTTGAAAAGTATTTTGGGAGTTATGAATTTTTAAATTTTAATTTTGATTATGTGGCTTAATCAATCTATTTTGTGGGGTTAAATATTTCCAATTGACTTCAAATTTTTATGTGAGGTTCCCATGATCCTAGAGATCAGTGTAGAATTGATTTCAAGTTATTTTAATGTGTGATTAACTCTAATTAATTAAAGTTCAATTTTGAGGCCAATTATGATTATTTTTAATGAATTAACTCAAACCATAATTATCCTAGGGTCCGCTGGTCCTAAGGAACTTCATTTTCTAGAATTTTCTGAACAACATGCTAATTTTTGGAATTAAAATGTCAAAAACAGTGATATAAACATGAAAAATATATAACTTACCACAGGGATGGCCTCTGACCTTGAAAAATTTAGAGAATGTTCCCAATATTAGAGGCTTCAAAAGCCCTATGGTCTCATTCCATGGTGAAAAGTATACATGCATGGAGAATTAAAATGCTCAAAACAGTATTAAATTAATTAAAAATAAAATACTCAACAAAATAGATCAATTCTTTTTCCACATTATTTTCCTCTGTTCACTAAGCAAGAGGGTATTTTTCTTTTATTTTTATGATTTTTCTATGCAAAGATATTAATTTTTGAAGTTTAAGGTATTTTAATAAATAAGAAGAATCTGATTTTCCTACTTAAACCAGTCAGCACCACATTAACCTAGGTGGCTTCGAAGCTCTACGAGTCGCACTCCCATTCGACGCCGCCACCTGAGTCAGCTGCCACGCGTCCAGTAGTCCCACTCCATCTTCTGTCCGACTTGATCTCTGCTGTTCAACCGATACACAATCGATCGGACGGCTCTTGGTCATCGTCTACAACTGGTGCGTCCCGTGAGCCATCGACCTTCTAACCCTAATATCTCCCTCAATTCTCAATGGATTTTTTAGTTCTTATGCTCTATGGATTCGTCTTGAGAAGACGAACACATCCATATGGTAAATAGGCATTGAAATTGACTTAAATAAAATGAAGAATCGCTGGAAGCTCGAGAGGAAGAAGAGGGCATTACCTTGGCTCTGAGAAGTGATGCTTCTATCAGAGAGACTTGGCACATTCGTTGGAGTCCAAGGAGGCTAGGGATGAAGCCTCGAGTTGTGGAGAAATGTCTAGGCTTGACTTCCACCAGGCCCGATCACAAAGCTTGGAGGCTGGAACAACTGGGTGGTCTGGAGAGGGGGCTTTCACTGGGGAACTCCTTCTCTACCTCTAGTGAAGGTGTGGGATGAGTTAATTTCGATTTGGTGAAGTTTCAAAGAGTGTCCAGTTTCTAGCCTGATTTTTAGCTCAGAAATTGAGCTCGGCTGGGAGAATTCAGGGCAAGAGAACAGTGGGGTTCTTCTTCTCTAGGCTGGGAGAATCTCTGGGAGTGATTTGGTGAGGTTTGGTTGAGAAAAATTTCAACACCCTTCAGCACCTTTCTCATGGCCGAGAAGAGGTGTTTAAATGTCCAGGGCCACTGGGCTGAGCTAGGGCTCAATTGTTGGGTGGATTCCACTGCTCAGGTGGAGGGCAGAGGAGCTCCAAGGTTTGATTTGGCTGAGGTGGCCAATTGGGTGAGTTTGGGTTTGTTTCACTTGGTGGTAGCTCTCGGTTTTGACTCCCTCCGGTGGCTAGGCTGGCCGGCAAGGACAATGGAGCTGGCCATGGGTCAGGTCAACCAAGGAGTAGGGTTTAATAGTGATTAACCAGGCAATGGGTGATTTGGGGTGAGGCAAAAGAGGATTAGTCCATTTAAGGGAAGAGATCCCTTAAAATGGGGAACCCTTGGTCCATGGCTCACTTAGTTTGGGCTAGGTGGATCTAGGGTTGTTCTTAGGGCTCACTTAGTGGCTGTGGATAGGTTTGTTTAGCCACATTTGGTTCAATTTGGTTTGTTTTTGTCATGGGTTCAAATTGACTCATTTGGGTTTGGGTTTTTGCTAAATTGAGTTAGGTTTTGATTTAGGTCCAATTGTATTGAGCAATTTTGAAGAGGTGATTGCCATGAAGAAGTTTCATGAAGACATGGGGAGGTTTTGAGTTCAATTGGAAGGTCAATTTGGTGGATTTTGATATTTTGGTTAATTTGGGTAGGGTTGAATCAACTTGGATCCAAGTTGGGTTAAGGTGGGGTTTAGAACCAATTTAAAGTTTCAAATGATTTAGGGAAATGTATTGAAGAGTTCCCAACATTAATTGGGAAGAAATTTTAGGGTTTGCCTAATCAATTTGGTAGGTTTAGGGCATGGGTTCACTTTAGGCTAAAATGGGGGTATTGGATTTCAAATGGGATTGAACTCATATATGAATCAATTTGGACTTGGATTTAGTTTAGATCGATATTAATGATGTTGAATCAAGGTTTAGAATTGAAATTAGGCTAAATTGAGGTCAAATGGATTGGTTTGGTGTGACATTGGGTCCATTTAGGTTAAAAATGGGTCAATTTAGGGATTTTGATAAAAGTGGGTTATTTTGGCAAAATTGGGATATAGTGTAGTTGAACAAAATGAAATTGGGAATATTTTAGATTTTTTGAAATTTTCTGGGAATTTTTGAAATTTTGTGCCAAAAGGGTATTTTGGGGTATCAAGAGGTTATTTGGAGGGTATTGCGGTATTTTGGTAAATTTAAAAGGTGGGGATTGTTTCAAAGTGATTTTTAGGATTTTTGGGAATTTTGGGTAATTTTTGGGGAATTTTTGAAAATTTGGGGTAATTAGGTAATTTTAGGTAGGTTTGAAGGACCCATTGTCACAACTAGGCATTTGGCAAAAGTTGAATTTTGATTATGATGAAGCTTAAAGTGAGCCATGGACCAAGAAATGTCCACCCTGAACATCTCATGGGTTGTTTCCAACCCTCTTAGCGAAAGAGCTAGGGGTTTGGACTTAGCCACATGAGTGCTCAAATGAACCAGGGGGAGAAATGGGTAAGGATGGTGTGTGTGAGAGTGCAGTGAGTGTAAGCCAGACCTCACCGGGACCGAGGCCACCTGGGGTAGTCCTAAGGCTTGAACAACCTTATAGGAGCTCACTATTGGTTCTCTATATGGTGGTCTTAACCTTTTAAGGTGATTTAGAGGTTTGCAATCATCCAAGTGGGATCCCAAGAGGAGTCAAGAAGTAGCTAAATTGCTAAAGGGTGGGTCCAAATTCTAGTCCTCTATGATAGTCAGGGAGAAAACCTTATGACTAGATCCTAAGAAGTACTAAGGAGAGAAAAGACCTCACCAAAAATGAGGTAAACAAATGAACCCCCAATAGGTGTGGTGTGCTAACGGAGCACACCGCGTGTATTGGCGTTGAGCGAAGAGATCAACAAAACCAACACAGACATCTATGTGACACACTTAGAACAGAGTAGAGAAAAAAATTTCCACTGGGGAGTGTCAGGCAGATCTCTAAGATGAAGATCCCTAAACTCTCGCTGGGGAAAAAGGAGGTGAATTCCAAATTACAAAACTTGGAGAGATTAGATTTTAAATTCACTTTATTTTTATTTCAAGTTTCAATTTCGAGTTTCAAATTGATTTGAGTTTCAATTTTAGTTAAAGTTCTGTTTAAGATTGATTTTAAGGTAGATTTTGTTAAGATTCAGAATTTGGAATGAGAATCAGAACCTAGGTTCTAACCTCAGAATTTGAAAGAGAACTAGATTTTAGGCTCTAGCCTCGACGAAGAGAGTTGGAATTTAGGCTCCAACCTCGGAAAGAAGATCTGAATTTAGGTACTGATCGAAAGGAAAGAGGACTGGAATTTAAGTATCAGCCTCGGAGAGAATCAGAATTTAGGTACCGACCTCACAAAGGATGAGAATCGGAATTTAGATACTAATCTAGAAGGAGAGTCAGAATTTAGGTACCGACCTCCAAAAGAGAGTTAGAATTTAGGTACCAACCTCGAAAGGAGGGAACTGGAATTTAGATACCAGTCTCGAAAGAGAATCAAAATTTAGGTATCGATCTCGGAAAGAGAGTCGGAATTTAGGTACCGACCTCAAAAGGAGAGAACTGGAATTTAGGTACCAGTCTCGAAAGAGAATCAAAATTTAGGTATTAATCTCGAAATTTCAGGAGTGTGAAAAAGTTTCTCGGAAGAGTGCGGGTTTAGGGACACCGAGATCAGGATGCCTTAGCAATCTTATACCAGAGTCGAAGGATTAGAGTGCGAAAAAGTTTCTCGGATAGGATGTGAGATTGGCGTGAATTCAGAAGAGAGAATAGAAATTTAAGTATCGATCTCAAAAAGAGAACTGGAAGTTAGATGCCAGTCTCAGAAGGATGGGAACTGGAATTTAGGTACCAATCCCAAAAGTTGGTATTGATCTGGTTTTGAAGATTCTGTGGAAATTTTAGTTTAGTGGAAGATCTGAATGAGACATGAAAGTGTTTCACATCCCAAGAGATTTGATTGAAGATTGATTGTTTGGTGAAGGATATGAATCCATGCCATCAGAACAAAATCAAAAATTTTGTGGTTCTGTGTCAGTAGACTCAGTCGGCCTTCTCAAAGGGGGGGAGAAATCACAGAGAGTTGAAAAGGTTTCAAGAATAGCCGGAAGCTGGGGATATAGGATTCGTGAATTTCGTTTTCATTATTCATTGCTTTTAGTGATTTGATTTTGTTTTAGTTTCGTTTTCGATTGAAATTTCACTTTGATTCGGATTTTAATTAATTTACTTGGTTCACATTTGAAGTTTTAAGTTGATCTATTTTGAGTTTTGGTTTGTGTTTTATTCAGACTTTGAATTCAAATTTTGTTTTGTTGTTATTATTTCATTCAAATAGTTCTTTGTCTGACTTTCTTCTTTAGACCAAGTTAAACTCAGATCTTGTGGCGTTTGCAGTAAATTGCACAAAACTAAAGGTAAAACACAAAGTTCATTTCCATTAACATGTCGAAGATACATCAGGTGATTCCATCAAAATATTTCTGATGACATTCTTCTGAGAACAAACTTTTACAAAAGTTCATATATATATATCTGAACACAGACTGCATTGATAACTTTGTGTACTCTGACAAAATTGTCTGTTTGATTCATCCATGTCTGAAAAGTAGATTACATAGGTAATAACATCACCTTCTAAGCCACTTTCCGGAGGAGAATCCCACGTAAGTGTATTTTAGAGGTGTGCTACTACTATGTAGCCTACGGCCTCGTAGGCTGTAAATTCTCTAGTTCTGGATCTGGCTGGAAGTAGACCGAAATTTTACTCTCGTCCATCCTTCTGAAAGTGATGGAGATTCGCAGTGCTTTGCTACATCTGCACCATTTCCTTGTAGTACGAGAACAGAGCCTACCGGTAGAGGTATCTCCACTGGCCCTCGGAATTCCCCGGGGCCAATTATCCGGAGTTCTGTCCCGAACATAACGTTGCATTGGTTGATGAAGGAAACAGTACAAAAAGGCCTTACAAAATCATGATGATCTCGTGTGAGGTGGAATGCGCTCTTCATCGCATAGATGTTGATAATACAGCTGTTCGGTATGCAATTAACGGGTAAGACTCGCGAAGCCACCATCCTTTTTATCATTTTCTTAATTAAAACTGGCATTGGATCCACTTCATCGTAGCGGAGTATCCCTGGCGAATTCCCTTTCTTGTCATTAGCAAAGTTGTAGCAGCATCCAAATTAGATTGTAATCCTCCCTTTGCCTCGTTTCCACTTCTTTAGCTCGGAGCAGGTCCTGCTACGTAATTGTCCTGCACGACCCTATTTCTTCAGTTCGTTGACGTAGTCTACAATTTCACTCTGCTCGTAGTGAGAGAAAACATATGTATGTAACTCTAGTCCTTCCATGATGTTGACATATCTGCCTCTGATCCTCTGAAAGTATTCAAAATTCTGCTTTTGCACCCTCTGGTTCATCTCCAATTCGTGCTCTAAAATTATCTGCGTACCGTCGGGTCTAGTGACGTACTATGGGATATATGGCTCCACACCGTCACGCTCTCCTGGGATCATCACTATCTCAGGTGTAGGCTCTGTAGTAACCTTCTCTGAAACAACCTCTGTAATGGTGCTCCTGAGGACTAACCTCCTTGGGGCAACTGCTACTGCCGTCGGGGTTTCTTCTTTGTTCTGCTCTCCTGTTAATTTTTTCAGCATCTTGGCGACACGACGATTCTTGTTTCTTCTCTGAGTTGGGGTCAGGGTTGCTTTCCTCTCTCCCTGAATCTCGATAGGAGTGGCACTGACAAGCTTTCCTCCTGTGGATGTTATCACTGATTTCATCTTGTTTTCCTCGATCATATTGATCTTTCTCTTCTTGTTTGCATCTTGGGGAGCCTTCTTGTTGAGCCTCATCATTGTCTTCCCATGGCACTTTTCGGGATCCACAGCAGTCCAAGCAGTTTCCTCATATTCCAACTCTAGCTGTGCAAGATCCGAGCCAACCTCTATCACAGCATCAGCTTTCAGCTCTTCTTTGTTAAGTGCAAGACTTACGCCATCCTTAAAGTTCAGGAACAGTCGCCCGTTCAACATTTCCCTGAAAAGAAACTAAGGAAAGGATCAGGGTCTGTACTCAGGACGAGAACAATAAGAATATTTACTCATTAATGAAAAATTCTTATTTAATTATTTCAAATTTTATAAGAGTAAGAGAAGATAGGAAAAGATCAGGAGTGAGCTGGGCTCGAAAGGAAGAGTCAAAATTTTATTATTACTTCAATTGCATATGTTTTCCTTTAATACATTCTTCCTCTTATGATTTTTTATCATTCATTTTCTTTCGGGTTCTTACCCGGTTATAAGTGATTACTCTACCCGTGCTTCTAGGAATGAAATTTCATTCCTCGAAACATCAGGTTGCATAATATTTCTTCAAATATCGTCCTTTGATTGGTAGCATAAATCGTTCTCCACGGTAATTCACAAGCTGGTAAGAACCTCCTGAGTAGACTGTCTCGACCACGAACGGCCCTTCCCAAGTCGGTTCAAATTTACCTCCTATCTTGCGATGTGCAAGAATAGGTCTCTTGAGAACTAGGACCAAGTCACCGACTTTGAATGTCCTTGGGCGGACCAGTTTGTCGTGGGCCTGGATCATCTTAGCTTGATACAGTTCCAGATTCTATTGCGTTGCAAGTCGTTTTCCTTCCAAGTTTTCCAATTCTTCCAGCCGTAGTCTGGCATTTTCTTCTGTAGTGATTTTATCCGCAACTGCAATTATGAGTGATGGGAGTTGAACTTCCAAAGGTAGAACTGCCTCGGACCCGTACACTAAAGCATAGGGCGTTGACTGAGTAGGAGTTCTGAAAGTTATTCTGTTGGCCCATAAGGCTTCTAACAACTTCTCGTGCCAATTTCTTTTGTTGTTGTCCAAGGTTTTCCTTAAGATTTAGACGAGAGTTTTATTAACAGTCTCGGCCAAGCCGTTCGCTCTTGGGTAGTAGATAGTTGAATAACGCCAATCGATCCCGTGTCTTCTGACAAAATTGTTGATCTTCATGCTTCTGAACGCGGACCCATTATCTGAACTGATTTTGTGCGGTACTCCGAAGCGGTAGACGACCTGATTCTTGAAGAACTGTAGCACGTGATGTGCCTTTACTTTTCTGAGCGGTACTGCTTCTGGCCACTTGGAAAAGCAATCTGTAGCTACGAGAATGAAGAGATGTCCTTTTGAAGAAGGCAGTTCTATTGAACCCACTATATCTGTGCCCCAACACTCAAATGGCCACGACGCGATTGTCGGATGTAGCACATTTGGAGGTTTATGTAGAACCACTCCATGCACTTGGCACTGGTGACAACTCTTGGCGACCTTCATGCAGTCGGTCATTATTGAGGGCCAGTAGTACCCTAGTCTCTTAATCTTCAATTTCATCTTTGGACATGACTGATGAGCACCACAAAGTCCTGAGTGCACCTCCTTAACAATTTTATGAGCCTCGGACCCGCTCAGGCACCTTAGCCACATCTGGTCAAAAGACCTTCTCTATAACGTATTGTTAATTAATGTGTAAGACAGAGTTCTTTTCTTTATTTGATGGGCTAACGACTTATCGACCGGTAGGTTTCCTATTTGCAAGTTGTCTATCAATGGCTGCCACCAATCTTCTGTATTTTCTGTTATTGCTACATTTTTTTCTCCTACTTCTTCTGATTTATATATTGTGTCCATGTCAAGCTGTGAGAGAACCTGCTGTCCTTGAACTGACACTTCAACTTATTTATCTTGTGAGCAGGCAAACTCTTTTGCGAGGAGGGCTAACGCATCTGCAAGAGCATTTTCTTTTCTGGGAATCTTGTAGATTGTTACATTCAAAATTTACTCTAATAGTTTCATGGCATACTGAAAGTAGTGCTCGAGTCTCAGCTTCAGAATTCTGTATTGTCCAGCAATTTGCTGAATGATAAACTGTGAATCTCCATAGATGTTGAAGTCTGTTATACCCATCTGAATGGTTAATTCCAATCCTGTTATGAGGGCTTCATATTATGCCTCGTTATTTGTACACGGTTCTGTTAGGTGGTAGGAGTATCTTAACATCCCCCGCTCCGGTGTTATAAAGATTAGTCTGATTCCTGCCTTACCGGGCACTATCGTTTGCGATTTTCTACCTTTCTGTACTGAAGATGCTCCATCGATGTACAATTCCCAATGTTGATCATCGGGGTCTTCTAAGCTCATTATCTGCTCGTCTGGCAAGTCGTCATTAAAAGGCAATTCTGCCGGCAAAGGGTGTGCTGCAAGGAAGTCTGCTAGGACTTGTCCTTTTATGGCATGAAGTTATATCGAATTGCAATAGTATCATCGACCACCTGGCAAGTCTGCCGGAAAGCATCGGGAGAGTCATCAAGTATTGCAACGGATTAACTTTCGAGATAAGGTTGACCTTATGAGAAAGCATGTAATGCCTGAGCTTTTGAGCGGCGAAGATCAGGGCCAAAAAATGCTTCTTAATTGGAGGGTACTATACTTCCGTCGGAATCAGACGACGACTTAAGTAGAAGAGTAAGTTTTATTTTCCCTCGTCATTGACCTGGGCTAACAGGGCCACAAGGGAGTCGTCTAAAGCCGCGGTATAAAGTATCAACGGTCTACCCGAGACTGGGGCTGCTAAGACAGGAGGTGTCATTAGATATTGCTTAATGTCCTCGAAGGCCCGTTGGCATTTCTCTTCCCAAACGAATTTGGTGTCCTTTTTAACCAATGCCGAGAAGGGTTGACACCTACCTGACAAGTTCGAAATAAAGCGTCGAAGATATGCCAATTTTCCTTGAAAGGATCGTAGTTGTTTCAAGGTTTTGGAAGGCGGCATTTCTAAGATAGCTTTAATCTTTTCCGGATTGACTTCGATTCCACGATGTCAAACAACAAATCCTAAGAATTTCCAAGAGGTGATGCTAAAGGCACATTTCAGGGGATTCATCTTAAGGTTAAATTGTCTTAATCGCTCTAAAACAATTCTCAAATCATACAAATGATCTTCTTTCAGTTTCCTTTTGATGAACAAATCATCCACGTAGCACTCGACTTGGTTGTGAATGAGATCATCAAAAATCCTCTTCATTGCTCTTTGGTAAGTTGCTCCTGCGTTCTTCAATCTGAAAGGCATTACTGTGTAGCAGTATATTCCGATTGGCATTCTGAAGGCTGTGAGCTTCTCATCTTCTGGTGCCAGCTTTGTCTGATTATTTCCTAATGATCCATCCATGAAAGAGAAGACTTCATGTGTTGAAGGGATGTCGATCATCAATTCTGGAATTGGTAGTGGGAATTCGTCCTTTGGACATGCCTTATTTAAATCTCTGAAGTCTACGCAGATTCTGATCTGACCATTCTTCTTTCTGACTGGTACCACATTGCTAACCAAGTAGGGTATTGTTCTTCACGGACAAATTTAGCATCTGTTAGCTTCTTAACTTCAGTTATAACTTGTTGTTCAATCTCTAGACGCATTCTTCTGGGAGCTTATCTAACTGGAACGACAACGGGATCCACTCCTATTCCATGAACTACAACCTCTAGAGCTAATCCTGGCATTCGTCATAATTCCAAGAAAAACAGTCCTTGAATTCCATTAAAAGCTTGATCATTTCTTCGGAGTCTTCATTATTGAGTAAGGAGCTAACAAAGGTCGACCTAGGCTCTTCGCTAGTACCTAAGTTAACTTCCATTAACTCATCTATTGTAGATTTAATTTCTTCTTCAAATTCTGGCGGAGCATCTCCGATTGGTAGATCTTCAAGATTATCTGAAGCTTCCAAGCAATCTTCATTAGGCTCACTAGCGACAACAAAGAAAAATCCTGTATCATCAACTGATCCTACTGTGCCGAATCCAAGACCATATTTTGAATTGGGAGGCCGACTGGCATTATTCCATAACTTTTCAAAGCGCTGTGATTGACTTTTTGACCAATGTTTAGGTAAAACACCACGTTGAATTAAATTTTGAACACAGGGAGAATACCACTCAAACAACAATTCCATTAATTCAGAAGAAGTAACATCTTCAAATTGTACATGCTTTTCAGTATTGGAAGAAGAAGCACCACGGTAGAACTTGATTGGTTTAGTACCGCCACCATGTATTTCCTTGACCACCATACCCTCGATCTTATTAGAATGGATCGGGGTCAGGGTTATAGTATGCACATAGTGGTTAATCTTCTCGTACATTGCTTTGTATTCTTCCTTCTTTTCATCTTCGAGAGAGATCTTGAACTGGGGTTTCTTTTAGTTTCATCGTTGTCGCTTCTTTCTTGATTTCCTCTTCTTCTTCAGAGCTATTCTCCCTATCAACATTGATGACTGGTTTCTTCTGTTTAACTGTTCCACTGTTTCTTCCCCTACCTCGTCCCCGTCCTCGACCTTGGGTACAAGTTCTGGAGAAACCTTCACCATCTCGTCATAAGGGAGTGTTGAGTAACTGTTGAACAAGGATTTCAGGTTCTTTGTTGTCTCGTGCTTCTTTTCTTGATTTGGTAAGGCATTTCTGGAGAAGATAGTTTTCTTTGGAGGTGCGTAGTAAGCTGCATCTTCATGGATTCTGATTTCATGCACAGAGAATGGTTGCAAATCACCTTTGAACATTGTTTATGCACTGGTGTAGAGACGACGGTACCATCCGGTTCTCATGGATCCATGGCCGGCCCAGTAGAGCGTTGAATGATGTCTCAGAACCAATTATGTGGAACTTTGCGGTTGTCTTGGCTAATTCACCGATTTTCATTAACAGTGTAATCGATCCAAGAGCTCTTTCTCCTTTCTGGTTGAAGCCTCTCAGCATCATCTTGTCTGCCTCGAGATCACGGGCGTCTATCTCTAAATAGGCTAGCGCTCGAAGGTTCATTATATTAATTGATGCTCCCGGATCGACAAGCACCCTGGAGAGTGTGAACTTTCCAATACTGACTGAAATGTACAACAGTCGGTTGTGATCTGTTGTTCCAAGTAGTAAATCATCATCGGTGAAGGTAACACCGCGCTGTCCTTTCAATGAGCAAACCTCGTCGAAGGAATTACCAGCCATTTGAGCTAAGCAAATTTCTGGATAAAGCAAGGCCTTGATCAAAGATTCTCCCATCTCCTTTGAGAGGATCAGAGTGTCGTAGATGCTCAGTTTGGCCGGTAGCTTCCTAAAATGGGCTAGCACATTATAGTTCACTTTGTTACCAGGCTGTTCAATTTCTTCCCGAATGGACAATTCTTCTGCTGGGGTTGGCTCTTCCAGAGCAACCACCTGCTTTCCCTTATCCTTTGGACCCAATCTCGGAGGTAGGACCTTTCTGCTTCTCATATTGACTTCAGTAATTTCCTCTGAATATACAGGTGTCTCCTCTTGAATTGGAATGACTGGCTCTTCTGAAGTTGCCTCGGCGTCTGATAGTTCTAACTCTATCGTGATCGAAGCTCCTCGGAATTCACAAATAGACTCGTCACTTACTAAACTTTCATAGCCATCCTTGTGAATGTCTTCCTCTTCGTCGTGGTTATCTAGGTTTTGTATGATTTGAGAATCGTTATTCGTGTCGAAATCGAGATCCGGATTAGGTTGGTTGTCGTTAGTTATGTAATCGTTAGAAATAATCAAAACTTAGCCAACACCAAAACTCTTATCATTATAAGATCCCGCCGGAGCGAGCAAATAATCATACAGAGTCAGAGGTTAGAGGGATTTCTTCCCCAAATCAGAAACAACCATCCTAGGATAAGCATCCCCTAGTCTAGTCTTCGGAGCGTCGGTCTTCTTTTCTTCTACGATCTTCTCCTCCTCCTGAGGCGGTCCTTCAATCACAAGTGATAATGCCGGCTCGACAGGTTTCAAACTCTGAGTTGAAGCGCGCACCGAAGTAGTTTGGATGTGATCCAAAATTTTCTTTGATGACTTCATCTAGACAGTACTCCATCCATCGTTAGTCGTGTATGGGTCAATCGGAACAATAGGCTTCGTCGAGATAACATAGACGGAACCTCCTTTTTGGGGTTCCTTCATGTATTCCTTCGGGATCGTTATGTTCCCTTGTCGAAGGTTCTTCTCAAGCCAATTCTTGAAAGTGAAGCAGTCTTCAATTTTATGTCCGATCCTCCGATGGTAGGGACAGTAGTTCGGATGATCCTTCTTGTCGACTTCTTCAGGCTTTCTGGGCTCTGGCAACTGAAAGTTGGGCATCTTCATCAAGCTGCGAAACATCTTAGCCACTGCCTCAGTCTTGAAGGGGTATTCTTTGTTCAACAGTTCCTTCAGAGGACGGAGCGGACGAGACAGCTGTTGATCGTACCGCTGCGACTGGTAACTCGGTCGAGGCTGAAAACCCTATTGAGGCTGATAATTCTGCTGAGGGTGTTGATAAGTCTGTTGCGGTTTCTCTGGCCATATTTGCACTGGCTGCTTACCTTTGTCCACTGCTGCGACGGTCCCAGATTTGTTCTCGAATGCTTTCACAGGCTTCTGCTTATCGGTTTTATCGATGAAACTTAGCTGTTTTGCTTCCTCTTGTAAGCTCCCGGCCTTGCTAAGAAACTTTTCGAAAGTCTTAATCGTGAATCCCTTAAGGAGAAGTGCTATCGATCCATGGATACTCTTAAGCAAGGTACCGACCGCATGCTGTTCCTGAAGCTGTGGTTCACACTTCATGCTCACGTTCCTCCATCGAAGTATGTAATCCACCAAAGTTTAGTTCGGTTTCTATCGCTCCAGCACTAGATCACCGATAGTGATGTGGTGTTGAGCTCCGACAAACATCTTAACGAAGAGATTTTCTAATTCTGCAAAAGTCTTGACTGATCCATTCGGCAATTCTACCTATTGTTGACCTCATTTTTTTATGAGGTCTTCTCTTCCCTCTTAAGTGTTTAGGATCTAGCCTTAGGCTTTTCCTTTGACTATCTTAGAGGAATAGAATTGGGACCCATCCCTTAGAAATTTGAACCACTTCTTGCCTCCCTGCAAACCCCACAAGCTTGATTGTAGACCCCTAATCACTTTGAGGGTTGAAATCAAATGAAAAGGTTTAAAGGATGGGTTCCCTATAGGACTCTTTGGCTTTAGGACCACCCTAGGTGGCTTGGTCTTGTGAGGGTTAACTTACACACTCACTACACTCACACTCTACACTCTCACAAACAAAATCCAGATCCTAAAACCACACCCATACCCAACTTGACTCCTTGACTCATGTAAGTAATTCATATGGATGGACCTTAACCCCTCAGCCCCTGGCTAAGAGGGTTAGGAACAACATAGTGAATGCCTCAAATGAGTCCTCTCATGGCTCATATTGGCTTAACATGGCTTCATGGCTCAACCAAAGTGCTTCCATTTCACTCATATTTGATCAATCTTCTTTTTTCCAAAATTTCAATTTTTAACCCCGAGGACCCTACACCCATCAAACCTACTAAAAGCCCTTAAAATTGCCCAAATCCTCCAAAATTTCCAAATCACCCAAAATTCCCCAAAATTAACCTTGAACATTTCCTCACCAATCAAATTGATCATCCATAGCCAAAAATACCAAAAATTCCAAAAATACCCCCCAATACCCTCCAAATACCTAAAATGCCCCTCTTAGCCAAAAAATCCGAAAATTCAGAAAATTCCCAGAAAATCCCAAATATTCTTAATTTCATTTTGTCCAACTACACCATGGGCCAATTTTGTCAATTTACCCTACTTCTACCAAAACCCCCAATTTAGCTCATTTTTAACCCAAGTGAAACCAATATCTAACCAAATCTACCCAATTGACCCCAATTTTGGTCCAATTCAATTATAAACTTCAACTTAATATTCACAATATCCATTTAGACCAAATCCAACTCCAATTTGATTGACATTTGAATCCAATTTCACTTTTGACCTTAAAGCCCAATTTGGACCCATGACCCAAACTTAGCCCAAACCAAACCAATTCAACTCCAATTGACCCCAAAACCTTTCTAAACCTTCCCTAACATCCCCACAAACAAAACACTGACATAATTTGCCAAAAATTTGGACCCAAACCCCACTCAAATTCAACCCAAAACCAAAAAGCCCAATTTTGACCTAAACCCAAACCTAACCCAAATAAGCCCAAGTCCCAAAACCAAAACCCAACCAAAGTTAAAACCTCTTTGAAACACTCCCATAAACACTTCCCAACATTAATTTTACATCAATTTCAACCTTAGTCCAACATTGGCCCAAATTAGCCCAATTTGACCTACATTGGCCCATTTACTAAATGAACCCAAATTCAACCCAATTCAAACCCAAACCACCTCAAATTCATTTCAAATCACTCACGACACATCTCTAAACCAAACCCAACAATTATTTGGCCCAAACTTCTACAAAATTCCCATCCATGAATTCATTCTTAAACCTAATGGCTCATTCCCTTAAGCCTTCCTAAAAGCCCATCCAAAATGATTTCAAAAAGCCCAAAATCCATCTTGAAGCCCACATGACAATCCTCTATCATCATCCATTTGATAAAACCATCTCCTAAGTTCTAAATCCATGATGAAATAATTCCAAATCAAGCCATATGCCAAATCCCATCAAATCACCCCTAAATTACCAAAATTTCTAAAACCCTTTTTCATGTAAATGACCAAGCTTTGACCCAAGCCACATGGAGCCATGAGCAAGCCATTTACAAGCCATATGAAGCCATGGAAGGTTTGACATGTGACCAAGCCATTAATGGCAAAAGGAGGGCCCCCTTTCCTAATCCTTCTTTAAGCCTTTTTAACCATAACCATGTCACACACTAAACCAAGTTTAGCCACCTCACCATGTATGGAGACTTCACTACTCCATGGCAGCTGACCCAACTGATCCCCCTGGACCAAAATCAGACCATGGGAAGGTGAACCAAGCCCAAATACATGAGTTGACCAAATTGAACCCAAAATGAGCCTCTCCCCATTTCATTACAATTCAGCCCCTTTACACATGTCAAACTCCAATTGACTGCACCATTGCCAACCCCTGACTCCACTGGTCAAGATGGTGACCAGTGCCTGGCCGGCCAGCCACCAGGCCGCCGAAAAACACCATGGCCGAGAGCTCCATGTGAGCCAAAAAATTCAATTCTCCCTTGCTGACTTGTCTCAACCCAAATGGACAAGCATAGCTCTTCTTCTCCTCACTCGCAGCAGCTCGATTCCAGCCTTCAAACCCCCCGGGAAGCCCTCCAACCATGCCTATTTAAACACCACCTCCTCTCGGCCATGAGAGGGGCTGAACCAAAAACTTACTGAAACCCTGCCAAAATCATCCCAGACCACTCTCTACACATAGAGAATTTGATCCCCACTGAAATCCCCCTGCCATTTCCTCTCTATGAGCTCAATTTCAGAGTGGAAATCCAAGCTCAAAACCAGGACACTTCACCACAGTGAGCCAATCTCCAAATTGATTGGTCCTACACCTTCACTCGGACCAAGAGGAGAAGTTTCCAAGCAAAAGCCCCCTCACTGTGCCAGCCATTGCTCCCAGCCTCCAAGCTTTGTGATCGACCGTGGTCGAAATCATACCTAGACAATTCACTGTGCCAAGGGACTTCATCTGGAGCTTGCTTGGACCCAATCGAAGGTGACACAACTCTCAGATCGAAGCTTCACTTCTCTGAGCTAAGGTATGGACTCACTCTTCTTCCCAAGCTTACAGAGATTCTCCATTTAATTTGAATCAATTTTAATGCATGTTTACCGTATGGATGTGTTCGTCTCTTCAAGACGAATCCATAGAGCATAAGAACATGAAAATCATTTGAGAATCGAGTGAGAAATTAGGGTTAGAAGGTCGACGGTAACGGGTTCGCACTAGTCGTAGACGATGACTGGGAACCATTGGATCACGCGTGTATCGGATGGACGGATCGGATCGCGTCGGACCAGAAGATGTTACGTGAAAGGCGGGTCCCAGGACGGCTGAGTCAGATGGCAGCACCGAATCAGGAGATGACGCGTGGAGCTTCAGAGCTGCCGAGGTTGACGCGGCGCCGCGTGGATAAGTAGGAAAATATGGATTTTTCTTATTTGTTAAATACCCAGAACTTCAAAAATTCATAACTTTGTGTAGAAAAATCCTAAAAATAAAATAAAAATACCCTGTTGCTCAGTGAACAGAGGAGAATAATGTGGAAAAGAAATCAAGTAATTTCATCAAGTATTTTATTTTTAATGATTTATTTACTCTCTGCATTATTTTAATTCTCCATGCATATAGGAAATTCCCCATGGCATGAGACCATAGGACTTTTGAAGCCTCTAAACTTGGGAACATTCCCTGAATTTTCTAAGGTCAGAGGCCATCCCTATGAGAAGTTATTGATTTTTCAAGTTCATGTTACTGTTCTGAGTATTTTAATTCCAATAATTAGCATGTTGAGAAATAAATTCTAGAAAAATTTAGTGATGTTTCTTGTGACCAGAGGGACCTAAAAAAAATAAATTTTGAGTTAATTCACTTTGAATAACTCTAATTGGCCTAAACACCCAAAATTGAACTTTAATTAACTAGGATTAACCACACATCAAATTACTTTAAAAATAATTATCCACTGTCCTTTAGGGATAGGAGAAGACCACATAAAAATTTGAAACCAATTGGACTTGATTAACCCCACCAAATGAGTTGATTAACCCTCTTAAGTAATAATGGGTGAACTTTAAAAATTAATAACTCACAAAATACTTTCAAAAATTCACAAAAATAGTTTTGGAGCTTCTCTGATATCAGAGGAACTTAGGAAAATTAAAATTGTAATTTTCTAAAAAAGTTGATTTTTATCACCATTTTAATATTTTTAATAATTAAAAAATAATAAAAATCATAAAAATATTAAAAATCACCAAAATGTCACATTTTGAATTATAATCATTTAGGAATAAACCAAATATTTTTCTTATGTCTCTAGGGTAAGATATTGAATTTTAAAGGCTTAATGTAATTTTTAATATTAAAAAATGTATTTTCCAACCTTCTCACAAAAATAATTCTAATAAATCAAAGAAAAATCAGAAAAATATAAAATTTTTTTCCCTAGACTCCTTGAGGTCAGAGAGATTTAAGAAAAATATAAAATCTATTTTTCAACTTTAATTTTATTTTAAAATTAATTAATGCTCCAAAACTCAAAATAATTCTAATAAATAAAATATAATTCAACAAATCACCAAAATTAGTCTAAATGGTCCTCTAGTCTTTAGGAGTGCCCCATAATTTTCTTAAGGACAGAAACATTCCCTTGATCATCTTATTGAATTTTCCTTGAAAATCCCTATTTTCTACAAAAAAAATTGTATAAATAAATTAAATACATAAAAATCACATTTTTCTCCTCTAATATCTTAATTGACATGTGAGTGAAGCCACATAAAAATTTCAAATTCATTTAAGCTCAATTTAGTGAGTTATGAAATTATTAAGCTTGAAGGGCAAAATGGTAATTAAAATTTTAACCATTAATTAAAACTTTAGGCTTAATAAAATGAGAGTGTAAAATATTTAATCCTAATCTGATTTGGATTATTGAAATTTAAATAATTAAAGGATAGAACCCCATCAATCATTTTAAGATTAATTAGAGTAAACTTTAATCATTTAATTAATGAAATTTGGAAGATTAATAAAAATTGAAATTATTAAAATAGGGATATTATTAAGAGGACATTTATTCTTTAATTTAAGAATCCCTAAATTAATCACCTCAATAATATTTAATTCCTAATTAAAATGATAATTCAAACTCAAGATTTAAAATACTAAAAGACTTAATCATTAAATTAAATTAAAATTAAAACATTTAAATTAAATCCTTCCAAAATTTCAATTAAATTAATACTTTAACAATTAAATTTAATTATCTTTAAAACATAAAAAATAAAATATTAAATTAAAATTAAAATAAAATTAAACTAAAATTAAAATTAAATTAAATTAAATTAAATTAAATTAAATTAAAACATATTAAATTAAATTAAATTAAATAAAAAATAAAATCAAATTAAAATAAAATTAAAATTAAATTAAAAATTAAAATAAAATTAAAATTAAGACTAAACCAAATTAAATTAAATCAAATTAAAGTAATTTAAATTAAATTAAATGTAACATCACCTAAGACATAAATAATTCAAAATAGGTCTAAAAACAACCTGAACACTATTCCAAACTTAAACCCATTAATTAAAATTAAATTAAATCACAAACTACTTAAACATCAATTTGCCCTCAAAAGCTCTTGTTGTCATAACTCCTAAATGGAGTATTAAGTGAAGTGTTACTTCACTTATAGGATATTCAAATGTCCTAGTTCACTGAGCAAAAGAACAAAACTTAATTAAACCTCGGATGATTAATTCACTCGATTAATTAAATCCGTTTGGACTTAGAATAATTCCAAGCAATATTGAAAAGATGTTTAAGATTCGTCTTAAGCACTTCCTCAATATGACGGGGTGTTTTATAAGAATAATTGAACTTAATTATTCTTTGGTGCAGAAAATCATCCATAAACAAAATTGAAAACCTAGACGTCATAGGAATGACTAGCTATAGGACTAGGACCTTGGTAGAAAACCAGAAAATTTGCCCTTAGCTTTACCTAGGTAATTGCTATAAATACTTAAATGCTCTGATATGTGTTTCATGTGTAGCTTGGGATGACGGGAAGACCCTCCAGGTACGCTTTTATTTTATTGCAATTTACCTTCTCGCAATTTAATTAATCGCATTGCACTTTCTTTTCTTGTAAGATAAACAACTATTGCATGAAAACCAAAACCTTTAGGATAGTCCCTAAACTGAAACTAAAACTAAATTAAAAATCACTACAAGATAAAATTCACCGCCACAATATTTCAAAATATAAAACAACTCAAAATTTAATCACAAACAGAACACAAAACTACAATTGCAACTAAATTAAAACGTCTTGTTGAATGATCCGGAATACCTTGGATGATGTAATCCACGTGTTGCTAACGGGATTTCCCATGGTCTAAATGAAGGTGTGGAACTCATTCAGTTGAGTTTAGCAAATTCATCTGGACTAAGTGAATTCGATGAAAATAATGGTGCCGGGATGACGGAACCGTGGGAACTTAATCATTTTTGTTTAAACATTTTTAAGATTTATTTTAATTAAAATATTAAAAACACTTGGATTTTAAGATTTTCTCTAAACCAAGACACTTCTCTAATCTCCTGATTTATGAATTCTAAAACTAAACCTCTGCAACAACAAGGAGCTCGAAGCATGGTGGGCAGCACGACCATCGTCATCAGCAAAACCTGAGTCTACTTCAGCAAAACTTTCTTAGAATTAAATAACCAAGCCATAGGACTTCGAGGTCGTTTGCCTAGTGCAACATAAATCCTCAACTCTTCGTTAGGCATTTGCATGATCATATCATGTAAATTAAGCCCTAACCGGTCTTAGGACTCAGAGGTGATCGTTCGGTACGACATAAACCCTCACATCTTCGAGGCAGTTTGTATGATTGTGTCATATGAATATAAGTCCTGATTAATTAAAACAGGCAAGATGAAACATTAAATGAATCCCCAAAATTGAAGCCAAACAATAGGATAGTTTGAGAAGTTGCCAAGATTATTCTTGTATCCTCAACTTCTCCTACTTTTCTTCCTTTGAACTCCTGAAATAAATTGTTCGAAATTTGATCCATTCCCTTTTGAATTTCCAAAATTCAATCCTTTGAAAACCTTAAACTTCAAAATTCTTGAGAGCAAAACCATCGATCATTATCGAGAGTTTTCTTAAGTGATTCCCGTCATTTAAGATGTAATTACCTATAGGGCTTGCCCTTATAGGGAACTTTAAGAACCAGGTAATATAAACCCTGCTTAATTCATTTATATTAAGCAGGGGAACTTGTCGGCTTATAAAATTGGTTCGCAGACCAAATGGATGTCACAAATCTCCTAGTTTATTTAATCGAGCCCCATCATCAAGCAGTTTGTCTATTCTTCGGGATAGATACATGGTTTTGTGGTGCGGTGCTCGTTTATATAAACTATTTGGGATGTGAGATCAGTTTGATTTCATATCTTAAAACTTTTAAATTTAAAATTACTTTCAAAATCAAATGTTATCTTTTAAACTATATATTTAAATTAAATTTAAAATATAAAAAAATTCTCCGACAATTTCTGTAGGCGACCCCCTTTTCAAAACACACAACCTGAAAATATGCCGACACATACCAGTCGAAGGCGATCCCTGATAAACTGCTGACGAATTGTCGAAAAAGTAAGGCGTC
The DNA here is from genome assembly GCA_022702705.1 of Papilionanthe hookeriana x Papilionanthe teres. NCBI lineage: Eukaryota > Viridiplantae > Streptophyta > Magnoliopsida > Asparagales > Orchidaceae > Papilionanthe > Papilionanthe hookeriana x Papilionanthe teres. The sequence goes on along the minus strand of CM040438.1, from coordinate 3,765,000 downwards.
GCTCCCACCGGCATTGCAGCAACTGGCACGAAAATGTGCGACATGTTGCCGGGGGTTTCCCATTCCATCGAAAGTCTTAAACAAAGGTGGTACAAAGCCCTTCGGGTATTGGACTGCATCAAATTCTTCAGGGTAAGGTCTACCCTTCTGAATAGATGTTCCATTCTTGGACTGAGCTAAGGCTTCTCGCACCTGCTTGTCGGCACATTTTTAGGTTGTGTGTTTTATTTTGAAAAGGGGGGTCGCCTAACAGAAATTGTGCGGCGAATTTTTTTAATTTAATTTAAATAAATAATTTGAAAAGTAGTATTTGATTTTGAAAATAATTTGAAAATTTTAAGATATGAAATCAAACTGATCTCACATCCCAAATAGTTCACATAAACGAGCACCGCACCACAAACTGTGTATCTATTCCTAAGGATAGACACACTGCTTGATGGTGGGGCTCGATTAAATAAACTAGAAGCTTTGTGACATCCGTTTTGTCTGCGAACCAATTTTATAAGCTGACAAATGCCCCTGTTTAATATCAAAGCATTAAACAGGGTTTATATTACCTGGGTTCTTTAAAATTCCCTATAAGGGCAAGCCCCTATAGTTAATTACATCTTGAGTGACAGGAGTCACCTAAGAAAACTCTCGATAATAATCAATAATTTTGCTCTCAAGAATTTCAAGGTTTAAGTTGTCAAAGGATTGAATTTTGGAATTTCAATAGGGAATGGATCGAGCTTGGAACATTTTGTTTTGGGAATCCAAAAGGAAGAAAGGTAGGAGAAATTACTGATTCGAAGCGAACTTCGGTAATTTCCCAACTATCCTATTGTTTGGCTTGAATTTAGGAAAGTCCTAATATTTATTTAATGTTTTGATCTTGCCAATTTTAATTAATTAGGACTTATATTGGTATGACATGATCATACAAATAGCCTTGAAGATGTGAGGGTTTATGTCGTATCAGACGACTACCTCGGAATCCTAAGACCGGTTAGGGCTTAATTTGCAATGCAAATGCTTAACAAAAGGTTGAGGATTTATGTTGCATTAAGCAAACTACCTCGAAGTCCTATGGCTTAGTTATTTAATTCTAAGAAAGTTTTGCTGAAGTAGACTTGTTTTGCTGATGACGAGGGTCGTGCTGCCCACCATGCTCCGAGCTCCTTGTTGTTGCAGAGGTTTAGTTTTAGAAGTCATAAATCAGGAGATGAGAGAAGTGTTTTGGTTTAGAGAAAATCTTAATTTCCAAGTGCTTTTGTGTTTTAATTAAAAACAAATCTTAAAGTTGATTATAACGACACCGGTTAAGATCCCACGGTTCCATCCTTCCAGCATCGTTATTTTTATCGGATTCACTTAGTCCAGATGAATTTGCTAAACTCAATTGAATGAGTTCCACACTTTCATTTAGACCGTGGGAAATCCCGTTAGCAACACGTAGGTTACATCATCCGAGGTATTCCCGATCATCCAACGGGACGTTTTAATTTAGTTGTAATTGTAGTTTTGTGTTCCGTTTGTGATTAAATTTTGAGTTGTTTTATATTTTGAAATGTTGTGGCGGTGAATTTTATCTTGCAATGACTTTTAACTTAGTTTTGGTTTCAGTTTTAGGGACTATCCTAAAGGTGTGGGTTTTCATGCAACAGTTGTGTATCATGCAAGAAATGTAAGTGCAATGCGATTAAATAAATTGCAATAATGTAAATTGAAAGAAAGTAAATTGCAATAAAATAAAACCGTACCTGGAGGGTCTTCCCGTCATCCCAAGCTGCACTTAAAACATAATTAGAATATTTAAGCAAGTTCCTAGGTAAAGCTAAGGGAAGGGTTATGGTTTTCCACCAAATTCCTAATCCTATAGCTAGTCATTTCTTATGACGTCTAGGTTCTTGTGTTTTGGTTTGAGGACAATTTTTCTTCATCAAAGCATAATTTATTTCAATTGTTCTTACAAACATCCTATCATATTGAGGAAGTGCTTAAGAAGAATCTTAAACATCTTTTCAATATTGCTAGAATTGTTTTAAGTCCCAATGAATTTAATTATACAAATAAATTAATCGTCCGAGAATTCAAGTTTTGTTGTCTTGCTCAGTGAACTAGGACATTTGAAAGTGAAGTAACATTTCATTTAATGTTCTGTTTAGGAGTTATGATAACTAAAGTTTTCGAGGGCAAATTGGTGTTCAAATGGTTTATGATTTAGTTTAATTTCAATTAACGGGTTTAAATTTGGAATAGTGTTCAAGTTGCTTTATATTTAATTTCTTTATGTTTTAGGTGATGTTATTTAATTCAATTCAATTTAACTTTAATTTAATTTAATTTGGTTTAGTTTTAATTTTAATTTAATTTAATTTAGTTTAATTTAATTTAATTTAATTTAATTTAATTTAATTTTAATTTAATTTAATTTAATTTAATTTAATTTAATTTGTTTGATTTAATTTAATTTAAATTTGATTTAATTTAATTTAATTTAATTTAATTTAATTTAATTAATCTTTAATTTAAATTAATTTGATTTAATTTAATTTAATTTAATTAATCTTTAATTTAATTTAATTTGATTTAATTTAATTTAATTTGATTTAATTTAATTTAATTTGTTTTAATTTAATTTAATTTAATTTGATTTAATTTAATTTAATTTAATTTGATTTAATTTATCTTAATTTATTTAATTTATTTAATTTATTTAATTTAATTTAAATTTTAATTTAATTTTATTTTTAATTTTAATTGAAATTTTAAAAGAGTTTAATAATTTAACTTTAATTTAATGATTAAGTCTTTTAATATTTTAAATCTTAAATTTGAGTTATTATTTTAATTAAGAATTAAATATTAATGAGATAATTAATTTAGGGATCCTTAGATTAAAGAACAAATCTCTTCCTAATAATATCCCTATTTTAATAATTCCAATTTTATTATTCTTCCAAATTTAATCAATTATTTAATTAAAGTTTGTTTTAATTATCTTCAAATTGTTTAATAGGTTTCTACCCTTTAATTATTTAAATTTCAATCATCCAAATCAGATTAAGATCAAATATTTTACTTGTTAATTTTTTATTAAACCTAAAGTTTTAATTAAGGGTTAAAAATTTAATTACCACTTTGCCCTTCAAGCTTAATAATTTCATAACTCACTAAATTGAGCTTAAATGAACTTGAAATTTTTATGTGACTTCACTCATATGTCAATAAAGACATGAGAGGAGAAAATGTGATTTTTCTGTATTTAATTTATTTATATAATTATTTTTGGTAGGAAATAGGGATTTCCAAGGAAAATTTAATAACATGACCAAGGGAAAGTTTCTGTCCTTAAGAAAATTATGGGACATTCCTAATGACCAGAGGACCACTTGGACCAATTTTGGTGATTTTTTGAATTATATTATTTTTATTATAATTATTTTAAGTTTTGGAGTATTAATTAATTTAAAAATAAAATAAGGGTTGAAAAATGAATTTTATATTTTTTAAAACTCTCTTTGATATCAAGGAAATCAGAGAATCAATTTTTATAATTTTCTGATTTTTCTATGATTTATTAGAATTATTTTAGAGGAAATACTAGAAAATATATTTTTTTAATTTTAAAATTACCTAAGGGCTTTAAAATTTAATATTTCACCAAATAGACCTAAGAAAAATATGGGGTTTATTCCTAAGTGATTAAAATTCAAAATGTGACATTTTGGTGAATTTTATTATTTTTGTGATTTTTATTATTTTTTAATTATTAAAATATTAAAATAATGCAAAAAATCAACTTTTTTAGAAAATTGTAATTTTATTTTTCATAAATTCCCCTGATATCAGAGAGGCTCCAAAACCAATTTAGTGAATTTTTGAAAGGTATTTTGAAAGTTATGAATTTTTGAAGTTTAAATTGGCTAAATGGCTTAATCAACCCATTTAATAGGGCTAACCAAGTCCAATTGACTTCAAATTTTTACGGTGGGTTCCTCTGATCCTAAAGGTTAGTGGAGAATTGATTTCAAGTCAATTTGATGTATGATTAGCTCTAATTAATTAGGGACCTATTTTGGGTGTTTAAGCCAATTAGGGTTATTTTAAATAAATTAATCCAAAACCTATTTTTCCTAGGGTCCTCTGGTCATAAGAGACATCACCAAATTTTCCTAGAATTTATTTCACAACATGCTAATTATTGGAATTAAAATACTTAAAACAGTAATATGAATTTGAAAAATCAATAACTTTTCATAGGGATGGCCTCTGACTTTGGAAAATTCAGGGAATGTTCCCAAATTCAGAGGCTTTTGTCTCATGCCATGGTGAATTTCCTATATACATGGAGAATTAAAAGAATGCAGAAGGGAAATAAATCATTAAAAATAAAATACTTGATGAAATTAAATAATTTCTTTTCCACATTATTCTCCTCTGTTCACTAAGCAAGAGGGTATTTTTATTTTATTTTTCTGATTTTCCTACACAAAGTTATGGATTTTGGAAGTTTAGGGGAATTAAATAAATCAAAAATACCCTAATTTTCTATTTATCCACGCGGTGCCGCGTCAACCTCGGCAGCTCCGAAAGGCCACGCGGCGTGTTCTGGTTCGACGCCGCCATCTGACTCAGCGCTCCGGGGCCCCGCTGTGTCGTTCTATCTCCTGATCCGACGTGATCCTTGCCGTCCGTCCGCGCGTGTATTAAATGAACGGCATCCGTTCATCGTCCCCAAGCGTTCTCACCCGAGAGCCGTCCACACTAAATCCCTAATATCTCACTCAATACTCAATGGATTTTCGTGTTCTTATGCTCTATGGATTCGTCTTGAAGAGGCGAATACATCTATACGGTGATCATGCATTGAAATTAAAGCATTTGAAATGGAGAATCTCCAAAAGCTCGGGATGAAGAATTAGCTCATACCTTTGCTCAGAGAAGTGTGGCTTCAATCTAATGAAAACTACATGGAAACTACAGACGAATTTGAAGATTAACAAATTGGAGACGCTCCACCAGAATTCGAAGAAAAGATCAAATCTACAATAGATGAGTTAACGGAAGTTAACTTAGGTACTAGCGAAGAGCCTAGACCTACCTTTTTTAGCTCCTTACTCAATAAAGAAGACTCCAAAGAAATAATCAAGTTATTAATGGAATTTAAAGATCTGTTTTGCTTGGAACTATGATGAAATGTCGGGATTAGCTCCAGTAGGTCGCAGCTCATAAGCTAGGAGTGGATCCTACTGCGTTCCGATCGACAAGGTCCCGAAGAATGCGTCTAGAAATTGAACAACAAGTCATAGCTGAAGTTAAAAAGCTAATAGACGCCAAATTTGTCCGTGAAGAACAATACCCGACTTGGTTAGCCAATGTGGTGCCGATCGTAAAGAAGAATGGTCGGATCAGAATTTGTGTGGACTTCGGAGATTTAAACAAGGCATGTCCAAAAGATGAATTCCCTCTACCGATCCCGAGATTAATGATCGACATTACTTCGACACATGAGATATTCTCATTCATGGATGGATCTTCAGGATACAACCAGATAAAAATGGCTCCAGAAGATGAAAAACTTACAGCATTTAGAACGCCGATTGGGGTATATTGCTACACAGTGATGCCATTCGGACTGAAGAACGCAGGAGCAACCTACCAGAGAGCAATGACAAGAATTTTTGATTATCTCATCCATAATCAATTCAAATGCTACGTAGATGATGTGGTCATCAAAAGCAAAGTAAAGGACAACCACCTATATGATTTGAGAATTGTTTTCGAACGATTAAGACAATTTAACCTTAAGATGAATCCCTTAAAATGCGCCTTCGGCGTCACCTCCGGAAATTCTTAGGATTCGTTGTCCGACATCGTGGAATTGAAATCGACTCGGAAAAGATTAAAGCTATCTTAGAAATGCCGCCTCCCAAAACCTTAAAACAACTACGATCTTTTCAAGGGAAGTTGGCATATCTTCGACGCTTTATCTCAAACTTGTCAGGTAAGTGTCAGCCTTTCTCGGCGCTAGTTAAAAAGGACGCCAAATTCATTTGGGAAGAGAAATGCAGAAGGCCTTCAAGGACATTAAACAATATTTAATGACACCTCCTGTATTAGCAGCCCCAGTCTCAGGTAGACTGCTGATACTTTACACTGCGGCTTTAGACGACTCTCTCGGAGCCCTATTAGCCCAGGTCAATGATGAGGGTAAAGAAAATGCTCTTTACTACTTAAGCCGTCATTTACTTCCGACGGAAATAAGGTATCCCACAATTGAAAAGCATTGTTTGGCCCTGATCTTCGCCGCTCAAAAGCTCAGGCACTACATGCTTTCTCATAAGGTCAACCTGATCTTGAAATTTAATCCATTGCAATACTTGATGACTCGTCCAACGCTTTCCGGCAGACTTGCCAGATGGTCGATGATATTATTGCAATTCGATATAACTTTCATGCCTCTTCGTGCCGTAAAGGGACAAGTCTTAGCAGACTTCCTCGCAAAGCACACCCTTTGCGAGCGAATCTCCTCTCAACGACGATTTGCCGGATGAACAAATAATGAGCCTAGAAGACCCCGATGATCGACGTTGGGAATTATACTTCGACGGAGCATCTTCAAGACACAAAGATGAAGAATCGCAGTGATAGTGCCCGGTAAGGCAGGAATCGGGCTAATCTTTATAACACCGTAGCGGGGGATGTTAAGATACTCCTACCACTTAACGTAACCATGTACAAACAATGAAGCAGAATACGAAGCCCTCATAACGGATCGGAATTAACCATTCAAATGGGGATAACAGACATCAACATCTACGGAGATTCGCAGTTAATCATTCAACAGATCGCCGGACAGTACAAAATTCTAAAACCAAGACTCGAGCAATACTTCCAGTATGCCATACAGTTGTTGGAAAAAATTCCAAATGTGACGATCTACAAAATTCCCCGAAAAGAAAATGCTTTAGCAGATGCGTTAGCTCGCCTCGCAAAAGAATTTGCCTGTTTGCAAGATGAGTCAGTAGAAGTGTCAGTTCACGGACGTCAAGTCCAATCACAGCTCGACATAGACACAATACACAAATCAGAAAAAGAAAAAGAATCAGCTAGCAACAAGGTGACGTAAAACACGGAAGATCGGCGACGACCATTAGAAAACTACTCGCAAACGAGAAAGCTACTGGACGATAGGTCGCTAGCCTCATCGGATCAAGAAAAGAACTCCGTCCTACGCATTAATAAACAACACATCGTACGTAAGGTCTTTTGATCAAATGTGGCTAAGGTGACTAAGCGGGTCCGAGGCCCGTGAAATTGTTAAAGAGGTGCATTCGGGACTCGTGGCGCTCACCAGTCCGGTCCGAAGATGAAAATGAAAATTAAAAGATCGGGGTACTACCGGCCCTCGATGATGACCGATCGCATGAAAATCGCCAAGAGCTGTCACCAATGCCAAGTACACGGAGTGGTTCTACACCAACCTCCAAATGTGCTACATCCGACAATTGCGTCGTGACCATTTGAATGTTGGGGCTCAGATATAGTGGGCCCGATAGAACCACCATCTTCGGAAGGACATCGCTTTATTCTTGCGGCTACAGATTACTTTTCCAAGTGGGCAGAGGCAGTTCCACTTAGAGAAGTGAAAGCACACCACGTGCTGCGCTTTTCAAGAACCAAGTTGTCTACCATTTCGGAGTGCCGCGCAGGATTATCTCAGATAATGGGTCAGCATTCAGAAGCACGCAAATCAACAATTTTGTCAGGAAACACGGAATCGACTGGCGATACTCAACAATTTACTACCCAAGAGCAAACGACCTCGCTGAGTCTTTTAATAAAACTCTCGTTCAAATCTTAAAGAAAACTTTGGACGATAATAAGAGAAATTGGCACGAGAAGTTGTTAGAAGCCTTATGGGCCTACCGGACAACCTTCAGAACTCCTACTCAAGCTACACCTTACGCTCTGGTGTATGGGTCCGAGGCGATATTACCTTTAGAGGTTCGCCTTCCTTCACTCGGAATTGCAGTTGCAAACAAGATCACGACGAAGAGAACGCCAAGTTACGACTCGAAGAGTTAGAAAGCCTGGAAGGGAAAGGCTTGCGGCGCAACGGAATTTAGAACTATACCAAGCTAAGATGGTTCAAGCCCATGACAGATCGGGTCCGCCCAAGAACCTTCAAAGTTGGTGACTTAGTTCTCGTTCTCAAGAGACCTATTCTTGCACACCGCAAGATAGGGGAAAATTTGAACCCACTTGGGAAGGACCGTTTCGTGGTCGAAGCAAGTATACTCGGGAGGTTCCTACCAGCTAGTGAATTGCCGTGGAGAACGACATATGCTTCCGATCAACGGACGATACTTGAAAAAGTATTACGCTACCCGATGTTTCGAAGGAATGAATTTTTCATCCCTAAGAAACACGGCGAAGTAATTACTTATGACCGGGTCCGAACCCAAAAATAATAAAAAATGTGCTAAAATAAATAAAATCATGATAATAAAGTTTTCCTCGTTTTCTTTTCCAAATCAAAATCTCTTCCCCGATCTTTATCCTAGTTCATTCTCGTTAAATTTAAGAATATAAAAATAAAAAGAAATAAAAAATATGTCTTTAATAAACATTTTCTTAATGTTCTTGTTTTTAGTACGATGCCCCGATCCTTTTCCTTGTCTTTTCGCAGAGAAATGTCGAACGGCGGTTGGTCTTGAACTTTAGAAATGGCGTAAGCCTTGCACTCGATGAAAAGAGGGTGAAAGATGGAGCGATAATCGAGATCGACTCGGATTTCGCACCGGCAGGCCTACAAGACGAGGAAAGTGACCGGGTCCCGGCTGACCGAGAAGAACTGCCCGGGCGGACAAGTGATGAAAGTGGGTGGCCCAAGCCACCAATCCAACGAAGAAGAAAAGAAAGGCAAACGCTGAAGAAGATAAGGAAATGAAGTCTGTAGTCGCTACAGCAGAGGGCAGGCTTGTCAGCGCCGCGCCCACAGAGCTTCAAGAAGTTCGAAGAGCTACTCTCACAGCAATGCAACGAAGAAATAAGAATCGCCGTATCCTTAAGATGTTAACAAAACTAGCTGCGGACCAGCGCGACGAGACAGTTGCTATTGCCAGTAAGTACACTTCAAGGACACCGGTTCACCGAGAACCCGAAGAAAGGAGGCCAGCTCCTAGGATAACGAAAAGAACCGTGGAAATCTCACAAAGACCGGAAGAAAGAAGGCTACCATGCCACCGGATAGAACCACCAGTAATGCATGACCTTGTTGCGAAGCAACCCCGGGGATGTCCCGACGTACATCATCCCCGAGGAGCCGAGGTATGCGGGAGAACGTGAAGGGATTGAAATTTATATCCCACAATATGTCACTGTGCCTCGCCATCCGCAGATCATTCGGAATACGAGCTGGAGAGAATGCGGAATGTTGAAAAGAAAACCTTTGAATACTTCGAGAGAATTAAAGGCAGAAGAATCAATATACTAGAGGGCCTCGTGCTACATACGTACGTATTCTCGTAGTATGAACAACGACAGAATCGTGGATTGCATCCGGGATTTGAAAAGAATGGGCCGAGTAGGCCGCCCGAGGGAAAACACATACTCAGAACCCCGGAGATGTATGCAAGGGAAGGGAAGAATCACAATACAATGCGGATGCTGCTACAACTTTGCGGAGGACAGGAAGGGAAACCCACCGGGAATACTCCGTCATGGGTAAGTGGATCCGATGCCATTAGTCATCAAGAGAATGGTAAAGAGGTTGATAACATGGAGGGTACTGCCGCAGATTGCATACCCAATAGCCTACATTATCAACATCTACAAGCGGGGTGATCGCATACCCCCACACATAGATCACCACGACTTTGTCGGACCTTCGCACGAGCCTCTTTCCCGAACGAGTGTAACATCATGTTCGGATCCGACCTCCGGATAGCGAGCGCCGGGTGAGTTCCGAGAGCCGGTGAAGATACCTTTACCGTAGGTTCCGTCATGATACCGAAGGGCAACGGAGCGGATATCGCTAAGCATTGCATACCAGGAGTACCAGTGAAGCGGATCTCGCTTACTTTCGGGAGGATGGATGACAGGAAGACACCGTACCATTTCCAGCCAGACCCGGAGCTAGAGAGCCTCCGGCTTTATGAGCTGTGAGCTACATGGAAAATATCACACCTCCAATGTGCATCCGTACGGCATCCTTGCCAAGGATGGCTTGGAAGGTGATGTTATTGACCATGTACCCCACTATTCAGACATGGATTTTGACAGATGCTTCTTCGGGTAGATCGACAAAAGATCATACATAGTCCATTTTGAGTCTACATGGATTGTATGAGATATATTCCAGATCGAGTTGTATGATGTATCTTCGACATGATTGGAATGAATGTGACCATGTCACATTTTTGGCCTTCACCTCTTTTGTGCAAATTGACTGGGAAACGCCATTAAAGTTAAATGAACTTCGAACAAAGAACAGAAAAGAAATAAAAGAAAAAAAAAGAATAAAAGAAAATTTTCCTTAAAAATCTAAAAATGACGAACACCAAATTCACATGAACATTAAATAAACGATAAAATAAAATTTGAATCATTAAAAGATAAACAAAATCAACATAAATTTTAAATCAAATCTCAAATCAATTCTCAATCAAATTTCAAATCTAATCTCGATCAAATTTCAAATTTGATCTTCCAAATTTCAAATCAAATCTAAATCAAATTTCGAATTCAAGCTTTCCAAATTTCAAATCAAATTTCAAATCAACTTTCAAATCAAATTTCAATCAATTTCAAATTCAATCTTCCAAATCTGAAATCCAATCCGTTCTACTCTTCCCCTTTTTCTGGGATGGAAGCGGTTGATTCCATTGACACGGATCGAATCTGATGGAGGAATTATATCCAATCCAAACCAGCAACTTCCAATCAACTCTTTTGAACGGGGTATGTAACATCTATATATTCCCTCCTAATCTATTTCCTACATGAAAGTCTTTTACAACTTTCATGAAATTCTCGAAACACCAAAATTCCACACTTTTTCAAATCAACACTACAAATCTTTGCAAAGTCAATGACTATTCAAATCAAACTTTTGGGTCGAGGATTTTACATCCGAGACTGCATTGCTTTAGGATTCTTTCCCCTATCGCAATGAAGTACATCAAATTCAAACTTTTGGGTCGAGGATCTTACATCCGAGACTGCATTGCTTTAGGATCCTTTCCCTATCGCAATGAAGTACATTAAATTCAAACTTTTGGGTCGAGGATTTTACATCCAAGACTGCATTGCTTTAGGATCCTTTCCCTATCACAATGAAATACATCAAATTCAAACTTTTGGGTCGAGGATTTTACATCCGAGACTGCATTGCTTTAGGATCCTTTCCCTATCGCAATGAAGTACATTAAATCAAACTTTTGCGTCGAAGATTTTATATCCAAGACTGCATTGCTTTAGGATTCTTTCCCCTATTCCAATGAAATACATCAAATTCAAACTTTTGGGTTGAGGATCTTACATCCGAGACTGCATTGCTTTAGGATCCTTTCCCTATCGCAATGAAAAACATCAATTCAAACTTTTGGGTCGAGGATTTTACATCCGAGACTGCATTGCTTTAGGATCATTTCCCTATCGCAATGAAGTACATCAAATCAAACTTTTGGGTCTAGGATTTTATATCCAAGACTGCATTGCTTTAGGATCCTTTCCCTATTGCAATGAAATACATCAAATTCAAACTTTTGGGTCGAGGATTTTACATCCGAGACTGCATTGCTTTAGGATCCTTTCCCTATCGCAATGAAGTACATCAAATCAAACTTTTGGGTCGAGGATTTTATATCCAAGACTGCATTGCTTTAGGATTCTTTCCCCTATTGCAATGAAATACATCAAATTCAAACTTTTGGGTCGAGGATCTTACATCCGAGACTGCATTGCTTTAGGATCCTTTCCCTATCGCAATGAAGTACATCAAATCAAACATTTGGGTCGAGGATTTTATATCCAAGACTGCATTGCTTTAGGATTCTTTCCCTATCGCAATGAAATACATAAAATTCAAATTTTTTTGGAGTTGAGGATTTTACATCCGAGACTGCATTGCTTTAGGATCTTTTCTCTATCGCAATGAAATACATCAAAATTCAAATCTTTTGGGGTTGAGGATTTTACATTCGAGACTGCATTGCATTAGGATTCATTCCCTATTGCAATGAAATACATCAAAATTCAAATTTTTGGAGTTGAGGATTTTACATCCGAGACTTCATTGCTTTAGGATCTTTTCCCTATCGCAATGAAATACATCAAAATTCAAATCTTTTGGGGTTGAGGATTTTACATCCGAGACTGCATTGCTTTAGGATTCTTTCCCTATTGCAATGAAATACATCAAAATTCAAATTTTTTTGGAGTTGAGGAATTTACATCTGAGACTGCATTGCTTTAGGATTCTTTCCCTATTGCAATGAAATACATCAAAATCAAACTCTTAAGGTTAAGGATTTTACATCCAATACCGCATTGCTCTGAGATCTCTCCTCATTGTAATGATTCAATCCAATCAATTCTATCTTCTTTTGGGGTTGAAGATGTTACATCTAAAACCTCAAAATTCCAATTTTCATTTCAAATCAAATCCCTTCAAATTAATTTTGACAAACTTCAATCTAAATTGAAACTCCAAATTGAAATCTAAACTCACACATCGAAACTTAAATTGAAACAAAATAAAATCTAAATTGAATTTTCCCAGCATCATGTGATTTGGAATTCACCTCATTTTCCTTTCCTCAGCGAGAATTCAGGAATCTCCGGTTTCAGAGATATGCTTGACACTCCCCAACGGAAACTCTTCTACTTCGTCCTAAGTTTGTCACTGGGACATCTGTGTTGGTTTTGTTGATCGCTTCGGTCAAGACCAATACGCGTGGTGTGCTCCATCAGCTCACCACACCTATTGGGGGTCCATTTGTTGACCTCATTTTTGATGAGGTCTTCTCTTCTTCTCTTTAGTACTTAGGATCTAGCCTTAGGCTTTTCCTTTGACTATCATAGAGGACTAGAATTGGGACCCACCTTCTAGAATTTCAAACCACTTCTTAACTCCCTGCAAACTCCACAAACTCGATCGTAGACCCCTAATCACCTAGAGGGTTGAAATCAAATGTGGAAGTTAAAAGGATGAGTTCCTATAGGACTCTTTAGCCTTAGGACTGCCCTGGGTGGCCTGGTCTGGTGAAGGGGCTGATTTACACACACACTACACTCATACACTACACTTTCACGCACCTCCTAAAACCACACCCATACCTAACTTGACCTCCTGACTCATGTAGGTGATTCACATGGATGGTCCTTAACCCCTAAGCCCTTAGCTAAGAGGGTTAGGAACAACAATGTGGATGCCTCAAATGAGTCCCTTCATGGCTCATGTGGGCTTGATGTGGCTTCATGGCTCAACCAAAATGATTTCATTCCGCTTATATTCACCCAATCTTCAATTTTCCAAATTTTTAATTTTTGACCCCCGAGACCCTACACCCGCCTAACCTACCCAAAGCCCTTGAAATTACCCAAAATTTTCAAAATCACCTAAATCACCCAAAATCTCCCAAAATCAATTCCAAACATTTCCAAATCACTCAAATTGACCATCCATACCCAAAAATATCAAAGATTCCAAGAAAACCTCCCAATACCCTCCAAATACCCAAATACCCCCTTGACCCAAAAATCCAAAAATTCAGAAAATTTCTAGAAAATTCCAAATAATCCTATATATTCCCAATTTCATTTTGTTCAACTACACCATGGGCCAATTTTGTCAATTTACCCTACTTTTGTCAAAACCCCCAATTTGACCCATTTTAACCCAAAGTAAATCCAATGTCAAACCAAACCTATCCAATTGACCCAAATTCTGGTCAAATTCAATCCTAAACTTCAATTCAACATTCCAAACACCAATTTAGACCAAATCCAAGTCCAATTTGATTGACATTTGGATCCAATTTCACTTTTGGCCTTAAAGCCCAATTTGGACCCATGACCCAAACCTAACCCAAACTCACCCAATTCAACTCCAATTAACCCCAAATCTTTTCTAAATCTTCCTTAAGCATCCCCACAAGCAAAAAACTAACATGATTTGTCCAAAATTTAGACCCAAACCCCACTCAAATTCAACCCAAAGCTAAAAGGCCCAATTTTGACCTAAACCCAAACCTAACCCAAATGAGCCCAAACCCCAAAATCAAAGCCCAACCAAAGTTAAAACCTCTTTGAAACACTCCCATAAACATTTGTCAACATTAATTTTACATCAATTTCAACCCTAGCCCAACATTGGCCCAACTTGGCCCACTTGGACCTATATTGGCCCATTCACCAAAAGAACCCAAATTCAACCCAATTCAAACCCAAATCACCCCCAATTTGCTTCAAGTCACTCATGACACATCTATGAGCTAAACCCAACAATTATTTGGCCCAAGCCTTTACCAAAATTTCATCCCAAAATCCATTTTAAAAAAGCCCAAAATCCACCCTAAAGCCCACATGACATCTCCATTTGTCATCCACTTAATTAAAGCCATTACCTAAGTCCAAAATTCATCATCAAATAATTCCAAATCAAGCCTCATGCCAAATCACCCCTAAATACCAAAATTTTTCTTAAATCCATTTCCATGAAATTGACTCCACTTTTCCCAAGCCAAAGGTGAGCCATGCAAGCCATGGACAAGCCACATGAAGCCATGGAAGGCTTCGACATGTGATCAAGCCACTAATGGCAAAAGGAGGAGCCTCTTTTAAGTCCCCTTAATAAGGTTTTAACCCTTTTAATGCTTCACCTTAATCCATGTTTAATCAAAATATTCATGGATGGTGACTTCTCCACCCTTTCCTAGCTGATCCATCCGATCTTCCCTCACCAAATCAGCCATGGGGAGGTGAACCAAGCCCAAAAGGTGGGTTTACCTATTTGGGCCCAAAATGAGCTCATCCTCCATTCCATTTCAATTCAACCCCTTTACACATGTCCATGGCCAATTGACTGCACAAACCTCCAGCCTTGACCTCCCTGACCTTGAGGGTGACCTGACCCTGGCCGGCCAGCCACCACAGCTCGCCGGAAACCACTGTGCCGAGAGCTCACATGTGAGCCCAACTTGGAATTCTCACCTGCCGAGCCGCCCCATCCCTGCTGGCCATCGGAGCTGTTCTTCTCTTGCCAAGAGCAGCTGATCCCAAGCCCTAACTCTCCCTGGGAGGCCCTCCACGCTCTCCTATTTAAACACCACCCCTCTCGGCCATGAGAAGTACTGAAAACAAACCTTAAGGAAACTCTGCCAAAATTGTTCCAGACTACTCCCCATACACAGAGCACTTGATCCCCACTGAAATCCCCCGCCATTTCTTCTCTGCGAGCTCAATTTCGGAGTCGAAATCCAAGCCCAAAACCAGGACACTTCTCCACAGTGAGCCAATCCCCAAATTGATTGGTTCTACACCTTCACTGCACCAAGGGAAGGTGTCCACCAACAAAAGCCCCATCTCCAGTGCCACCCAGTTGCTCAAACCTCCAAGCTTTGTGATCGGGCTTGGTCGAAATCACACCTAGACAATTCACCGTACAAGGAGACTTCATCCGGAGCTTGCCGGGATCCAATCGAAGGTGCAACAACCCTCAGATCGAAGCCACACTTCTCTGAGCAAAGGTATGGCCTCACTCTTCTTCCTGAGCTTCTGAACATTCTCCATTTCTATTGCGTAAATTTTATCCCACATAAACCATATGGATGTGTTCGTCTTCTCAAGACGAATCCATAGAGCATAAGAACATGAAAATCCATCGAGTATCGAGTGAGATCTGTGGGATTTAGTGTGGACGACTCTCGAGCGAGGACGCTCGGGGACAATGAACGGATGCCGTCCATTCAATACACGCGCGGACGGACGGCTCGGGATGGCGTCGGACCAGAGACGCGTACGAGACCGCGGGGCCCGGAGCGCCGAGTCGATGTCGGCGTAAAATGGGAGCGCGACGCGTGTGCGTTCGTAGCCGCCGAGGCCGACGCGGCGCCGCGTGGATAAATAGAAAATTAGGGATTTTTTCTATTTATTTAATTCCCTAAACTTCAAAAATTCATAACTTTGTGTAGGAAAATCATAAAAATAAAATAAAAATACTCTCTTGCTCAGTGAACAGAGAAGAATAATATGGAAAAGAAATTATTTAATTTCATCAAGTATTTTACTTTTAATAATTTATTTACTCTCTGCATATTTTTAATTCTCCATGCATGTATACAATTTACCATGGCATGAGACCATAGTGGCTTTAAGCCTCTGAATTCGGGAACATTCCCCGAATTTTCCAAAGTCGAGGCCATGCCTATGAACAAGCTTATTGATTTTTAAAATTCATGTTACTATTTTGAGTATTTTAATTCCAATAAATAGCATGTTGTAAAATAAATTCTAGGAAAATTTGGTGATGTTCATTATGACCAGCAGGACCCTAGAAAAATAGGTTTTGATTTAGTTCATTTAAAACAACCCTAATCGGCTTAAACACCCAAAATGGATCTCTAATTAATTAGAGCTAACCATACATCAAATTGACTTGAAATCAATTCTCCACCGACCTTTGGATCAGAGGAACCCACCATAAAAATTTCGAGGTCAATCGACTCAGTTAGCCCTACTAATCGGGTCGATTAAGCCATTTAGCCATTTTAAACTTTAAAAATTCATAACTTTCAAAATATCTTTCAAAAATTCACCAAATTGGTTTTGGAGCCTCTCTGATATCAGGGGAATTTAAGAAAATTAAAATTTCAATTTTCTAAAAAAGTTGATTTTTAATATTATTTTAATATTTTAATAATTAAAAAATAACAAAAATCACAAAAATAATAAAATTCACCAAAATGTCACATTTTTAATTTTAATCACTTAGGTAAAAACCCCATATTTTTCTTAGGTATATTTTATGAGATATTAAATTTTAAAGCCCTAGGGTAATTTTAAAATTAAAAAAATGTATTTTCTAGCATTTTCACTAAAATAATTATTATAAATCATAGAAAAATCAGAAAATTACAAAATTTGATTTTCTAATTTTCTTGATATCAGAGAGATTTTTGAAAAATATAAAATTCATTTTTCAACATTTATTTTATTTTTAAATTAATTAACACTCCAAAACTTAAAATAATTATAATAAAAATAATATAATTCAAAAAATCACCAAAATTGGTCCAAGTGGTCCTCTGGTCATTAGGAATGTCCCCTAATTTTCTTAAGGACAGAAACTTTCCCTTGGTCATGTTATTAAATTTTCCTTGGAAATCTCTATTTTCCACCAAAAATAATTATATTAATAAATTAAATACAGAAAAATCACATTTTCTTCTCTCATATCTTTATCGACATATGAGTGAAGTCACATAAAAATTTTAAGTTCATTTGAGTTCAATTTAGTGAGTTATGAAATTATTAAGCTTAAAGGGTAAAGTGGTAATTAAAATTTTAATCCTTAATTAAAACTTTAGGTTTAACAAAAAAATTAACAAGCAAAATATTTGATCCTAATCTGATTTGGATGATTGAAATTTAAATAATTAAAGGGTAGAAACCCATTAAACAATTTAAAATAATTAAACCTTAATTAAATAATTGATTAAATTTGGAAGAATAATAAAATTGGAATTATTAAAATAGGGATATTATTAGGAAGAGATTTATTCTTTAATTTAAAAATCCCTAAATTAATCATCTAATTAATATTCAATTCTTAATTAAAATGATAACTCAAATTTAAAATATATTAAAAGACTTAATCATTAAACTAAAATTAAATTATTAAACTCTTTTAAAATTTCAATTAAAATTAAAAATAAAATTAAATTAAAAATTAAATTAAATTAAGTAAATTAAATTGAATTAAATTAAATTAAATTAAATTAAAATTAAAAGTTGGATTAAATTAAAGATTAAATTAAATTAAATTAAATAATCAAATTAAATTAAATTGAATGAATAAATTAAATTAAAATAAAATTAAATAAATAAAATCAAATTAAATTAAGTAAAATAAAATTAAATTAAATTAAATTAAATTAAATTAAAATTAAATTAAATTAAATCAAATTAAATTAAAATTAAATCAAATCAAATTAATTTAATTTAACATCAAATCAAACTAAATTGAATTAAATTAAATTAAATTAAATTAAATAAATAAACTCAAATTAAATAAATTAAATTAAATTGAATTAAATTAAATTAAAGATTAAATTAAATTAAATTAAATTAAGTTGAATTAAATATGACATCACCTAAGGCTTGAAGGAAATTAAATATGAAACAACTTGAACACTATTCCAAATTTAAACCCTTTAACTGAAGTTAAATGAAATCACAAATCATTTGAACACCAATTTGCCCTCAAGAGCTTTGGTTATCATAACTCCTGAATAGAACATTAAATGAAATATGACTTCACTCATAGGATATTCAAATGTCCTAGTTCACTGAGCAAGATAACAAAACTTGAATCCCCGGACGATTAATTCATTTATAAAATTAAATTCATTTGGACTTAAAACAATCCTATAAATATTGAAAAGATGTTTAAGATTTGTCTTAAGCACTTCCTCGATATGATAGGATGTTTATGAGAACAATTGAACTTAATTGTTCTTTGATGAAAAAAATCGTCTTCAAACCAAAACACAAGGAACCTAGACGTCATAGGAAATGACTAGCTATAGGATTAGGAACTTGGTAGAAAACCATAACCCTTACCTTAGCTTTACATAGGAACTTGCTTAAATATTCTATTTGTGTTTTAAGTGCAGCTTGGGATGACGGGAAGACCCTCCAGGTACGCTTTTATTTTATTGCAATTTACATTATTGCAATTTATTTAATCGCATCGCACTTACTTTTCTCGCATGACAAACAACCGTTGCATGAAAACCCACACCTTTAGGATAGTCCCTAAAACTGAAACCAAAACTAAGTTAAAAGTCATTGCAAGATAAAATTCACCGCCACAACATTTCAAAATATAAAACAACTCAAAATTTAATCACAAACGTAACACAAAACTACAATTACAATTAAATTAAAACGTCCTGTTGGATGATCGGGAATACCTCTGATGATGTAACCTACGTGTTGCTAACGGGATTTCCCACGGTCTAAATGAAAGTGTGGAACTCATTCAGCTGAGTTTAGCAAATTCATCCGGACTAAGTGAATCCGATAAAAATAATGATGTCGGACGGATGGAACCGTGGGATCTTAACCGGTGTCGTTATAATCAACTTTAAGATTTGTTTTAATTAAAACACAAAAAAACTTGGAAATTAAGGCTTCTCTAAACCAAAACACTTTTCTCGTCCCTTGATTTATGACTTCTAAAACTAAAACTCTGCAACAACAAGGAGCTCGGAGCATGGTGGGCAAAGACGGCCATCGTCATCGCAGAAACTCGAGTCTACTTCAACGAAAACTTTCCTAGAATTAAATAACAAAGCCATAGGACTTCGAGGTAGTTTGCCTAGTGCAACATAAATCCTCAACCTTTTGTTAGGCATTTGCACTGCAAATTAAGCCCTAACCGGACTTAGAATTCCGAGGTAGTCGTCCGATACGACATAAACCCTCATATCTTCCAGGCTATTTATATGATTCTATCATATAAATATAAGCCCTAATTAATTAAAATCGGCAAGATCGAAATACTAAATAAACAATAGGACTTTCCTAAATCCAAGCCAAACAATAGGATAGTCGGAAATTACCGAAGTTCACTTCGAATCCGTAATTTCTCCTACCTTTCTTCCTTTGAATTCTCAAAACAAAAATGTTCTAAACTTGATCCATTCCCTATCGAAATTCCAAAATTCAATCCTTTCGAAAATTTAAACTTTGAAATTCTTGAGAGCGAATTATTCGATTATTATCGAGAGTTTTCTTAGGTGATTCCCGTCACTTAAGATGTAATTAACTATAGTGGGCTTGCCCTTATAGGGAATTTTAAAGAACCTGTGTAATATAAACCCCGTTTAATACTTTCATATTAAGCGTGGGAATTTGTCGGCTTATAAAATTGGTTCGCAGACCAAACGGATGTCACAAATCTTCTAGTTTATTTAATCGAGCCCCACCATCAAGCAGTGTGTCTATCCTTATGGATAGATACACGGTTCGTGGTGCGGTGCTCGTTTATATAAACTATTTGGGATGTGAGATCGGTTTAATCTCATATCTTAAAACCTTCAAATTTAAAATTATTTTCAAAATGAAATACTACTTTTCAAAATTATTTATTTAAACTAAATTAAGAATTCGCCGACATACTTCTGTTAGGCGACCCCCTTTTTAAAATAAAACACATAACCTAAAATATGCCGACAGTTGGGTATAGGTGTGGTTTTAGGAGGTGTGTGAAAGTGTAGTGCATAAGTGTAGTGTATGTGTAAGCCAGCCCTTCACTGCGACCAGTGCCAACTGTGGCAATCCTAAGGCCAAAGAGTCCTATAGGAACTCATCCTTTAGACTTCCACATTTGGTTTCAACCCTCTAGGTGATTAGGGGTCTATAGTCAAGTTTGTGGAGTTTGCAGGGAGCTAAGAAGTGGTTTGAGTTTTTAAGTGGTGGGTCCCAATTCTAGTCCTCTATGATAGTCAAAGGAAAAGCCTAAGGCTAGATCCTAAGTACTAAAGAGAAGAAGAGAAGACATCATCAAAAATGAGGTCAACAAATGGACTCCCAATAGGTGTGGTGAGCTGACGGAGCACACCGCGCGTATTGGTGTTGACCGAAGAGATCAACAAAACCAACACAAAAGTCCAAGTGACAAACTTAGGACAGAGTAGAAGAATTTCTGCTGGGGAGTGTCAAGTATATCTCTGAAACTGGAGATTCCTGAACTCTCGCTGGGGAAAAGGAAAAGGAGGTGGATCCCAAATCACATGATTTGGGGGAATTTCAATTTAGATTTCATTTTGTTTTAGTTTAAGTTTTGATGTGTGAGCTTAGATTTTAGTTTGAGTTTCAATTTAGATTTTAGTTTGAGTTTCAATTTAGATTGAAGTTTTGTCAAGATTAATTTGAAGGGATTCGATTTGAAATGAGAATTGGAATTTTGTGGTTTTAGATGTAACATCTTCAATCTCAAAAGAAAATTGAATTGACTGGATTGAGTCATTACAATGAGGAGAGGTCTCAGAGCAATGCGGTATTGGATGTAAAATCCTTAACCTCAAAAGTTTGATTTTTGATGTATTTTATTGCAATAGGGAAAGAATCCTAAAGCAATGCAGTTTCGGATGTAAAATCCTCAACCCCAGGAATTTGATTTTGATGTATTTCATTGCAATAGGGAAAGAGTCCTAAAGCAATGCAGTCTCGGATGTAAAATCCTCAACTCCAAAAGTTTGATTTTGATGTATTTCATTGCGATAGGGAAAGAGCCTAAAGCAATGCAGTATCAGATATAAAAAATCCTCTACCCCAAGAATTTGAATTTTGATGTATTTCATTGCGATAGGGAAAGAATCCTAAAGCAATGCAGTCTCGGATGTAAAATCCTCAACCCCAAAAGTTTGAATTTTGATGTATTTCATTGCGATAGGGAAAGAGCCTAAAGCAATGCAGTATCAGATATAAAAATCCTCTACGCCAAAAATTTGAATTTTGATGTATTTCATTGCTATAGGGAAAGAATCCTAAAGCAATTCAGTCTCGGATGTAAAATCCTCAACCCCAAAAGTTTGAATTTGATGTATTTGATTGCGATAGGGAAAGAATCCTAAAGCAATGCAGTCTCGGATGTAGAATCCTCAACCCCAAAAGTTTGATTTTGATGTATTTCATTGTGATAGGGAAAGGATCCTAAAGCAATGCAGTCTCGGATGTAAAATCCTCAACTCCAAAAAGTTTGACTTTGATGTATTTCATTGCGATAGGGAAAGGATCCTAAAGCAATGCAGTCTCGGATGTAAAATCCTCAACCCCAGGAATTTGAATTTGATGTATTTCATTGCGATAGGGAAAGAATCCTAAAGCAATGCAGTCTCGGATGTAAAATCCTCAACCCCAAAAGTTTGAATATTGATGTATTTCATTGCGATAGGGAAAGAGCCTAAAGCAATGCAGTATCGGAAATAAAAATCCTCAACCCCAGGAATTTGAATTTGATGTATTTCATTGCGATAGGGAAAGGATCCTAAAGCAATGCAGTCTTAGATGTAAAATCCTCAACTCCAAGAATTTGAATTTGATGTATTTCATTGCGATAGGGAAAGGATCCTAAAGCAATGCAGTCTCGGATGTAAAATCCTCAACTCCAGGAATTTGAATTTGATGTATTTCATTGCGATAGGGAAAGGATCCTAAAGCAATGCAGTCTCGGATGTAAAATCCTCAACCTCGAAAGTTTGAATTTGATGTATTTATTGACTTTGCAAAGATTTGTAGTGTTGATTTGAAAAAGTGTGGAATTTTGGTGCTTCGAGAATTTCATGAATGTTGTAAAAGACTTTCATGGAAGGAAATAGATTAGGAGGGAATATGTAGGCGTTACATATCTCATTCAAAAGAGTTGATCGGAAGTTGCTGGTTTGGATTGGATATAAGCTCTCGCCATCAGATTCGATCCGTGTCAATGGAATCAACCGCTTCCATCCCAGACAAGGGAAAGAGTAGAACGGATTGGATTTCATATTTGGGAGATTGAATTTGAATTTGATTGAGATTGGATTTGAAATTTGGAAAGTTGAATTTGAATTTGATTGAGATTTGATTGAGATTTGGAATCTGGAAAGATTGAATTTGAAATTTGATTGTGATTTGATTTGAGATCTGGAAGATCAAATTTGAGATTTGATTGAGATTTGATTTGAAATTTGGAAGATTGAATTTGAAATTGATTTAAAACTTGTGCTCATTTTGTTTTTGTCCTTTAAAGATTCAAATTTATTTTATCGTTTATTTAATGTTCATGTGAATTTGGTGTTTATCATTTTTAGATTTTTAAGGGAAGTTTTCTTTTTTTCTCTTTTTTTTATTTCTTTTCTGTTCTTTGTTTGAAGTTTATTTAACTTTAATGGCGTTTCCCAGTCAATTTGCACAAAAGAGGTGAAGGCCAAAAAATGTGACATGGTCACTTTCATTCCAATCATGTCGAAGATACATCATACAACTCAATCTGGAATACATCTCATACAATCCATGTAGACTCAAAACGACTATGTATGATCTTCATCGATCCATCCAAAGAAGCATCCGTCAAAAATCCATGTCCGAATAGTGAGGTACATGGTCAATAACATCACCTTCCAAGCCATCCTCGGCAAGGATGCCGTATGGATGTACATCGGAGGTGTGATATTTTCCATGTAGCTCACAGCTTGTAAGGCCGGAGGCTCTCTAGCTCCGGTCTAGCCGGAAATGGTAAGGTGTCTTCCCGTCGTCCATCCTCCCGAAAGTAACCGAGATCCACTTCACCGGTACTCCCGGTATGCAATGCTTAGCGATATCTCGCTCCGTTGCCCTTCAGCATCATGACGGAACCTACCGGTAATGGTATCTTCACCGGCCCTCGAACTCACTCCGGGCCTCGCTATCCGGAGATCGATCCGAACATGATGTTACATTCATTCAGGAAAGAGACTCGTGCGTAAAGGTCCGACAAAGTCGTGGTGATCTATGTGCGGGGTATGCAATCACCCCGCTTGTAGATGTTAATAATGCAACTATTGGGTATGCAATCTGCCGGCAGTACTCTCCATGTTATCAATCTCTTTACCATTCTCTCGATGACTAATGGCATCGGATCCACTCGGCCATGACGGAGTATCCTCGGTGGGTTCCCCTTCCCGTCTTCCGCAAAGTTGTAACAAAGATCCACATTGTATTGTAATTCTTCCTTTCCCTGGCATCCATCTCGGGGGTTCTGAGTAGGTGTTTTCCCTTAGGCGGCCCGCTCGGCCCATTCTTTTCAAATCCCGGATGCAATCCACGATTTGTCGTTGTTCATATTTTGAGAATACATCTGTATGTAGCTCGAGGCCCTCTAGTATATTGATCCTTCTGCCTCTGATTCTCTCGAAGTACTCAAAGGTTTTCTTTTCGACATTCTGCATTCTTTCTAGCTCGTATTCCGGAATAATCTGCAAATGGTGAGGCCTGGTGACGTATTGTGGGATATACGGCTCAATCCCTTCACGTTTTCCTGCATACCTCGGCTCCTCGGGGATGATGTCCATCGGGACATCCTCCGGGGTTGCTTCTGCAACAAGGTCATGCATTACTGGTGGTTCTATCTGGTAGCGTGGTAGCCTTCTTTCTTCTGATCTTTGTGAGATTTCCCTGGTCCTTTCTGTTATCCTAGGAGCTGGCCTCCTTTCTTCAGGTTCCCGGTGAACCGGTGTCCTTGAAGTGTATGTGGTGGCAGTAGCAATTGCCTCGTCGCGCTGGTCCGCAGCTAGTTTGGTTAACATCTTTCGGATACGGCGATTTTTATTTCTTCGTTGCGTTGCTGTGAGAGTAGCTCTTCAAACTTCTTGAATCTCTATGGGCGCGGCGCTGACAAGCTCGCCTCTCGCCGTAGCGACTACGTACTTCATTTTCTTGTCTTCTTCGGTGTTTGCCTTTCTTTTCTTGTCGCTGGATTGGTGGCTTGGGCCACCCACTTTCATCACCGTATGCCGGGCAGCTTCTTCTCGTCAACCGGGATCCAGTCACTTTCCTCGTATCGTAGGCTCCGCCGGTGCGAAGTCCGAGTCAATCTCGATTATCGCTCCATCTTTCACCCTCTTTTCATCGAGTGCAAGGCTTACGCCATTTCTAAAGTTCAGGACCCACCGCCCGTTCGACATTTCCCTGCGAAAAGATAATGAAAAGGATCAGGGGCTGTACTAAGAATAAGAACTTTAAGAAAATGTTTATTAAAGACATTTTTTTAATATTATATTTTTTTTGTATTTTTAAATTTAACAGGAATGAAGTGGGATAAGATCAGGAAAGAGATTTTGATTTGGAAGAGAAAACAAGGAAAACTTTTTTATCATGATTTTATTATTTTAGCACATTTTATTATTATTTTGGGTTCGGACTCCGATCATAAGTAACTACTTCGCCCGTGCTTCTAGGGATGAAGAATTCATTCCTTCGAAACATCAGGTAGCGTAATATTTTTTTCAAGTATCGTCCGTTGATCGGAAGCATATGTCGTTCTCCCTGGCAATTCACTAACTGGTAGGAACCTCCTGAGTATACTGCTTCAACCACAAACGGTCCTTCCCAAGTGGGTTCAAATTTTCCTCCTATCTTGCGGTGTGCAAGGATAGTCTTTCGAGAACGAGAACTAAGTCACCAACTTTCAAGGTTCTTGGCGGACCAGCCGTGATGGGCTTGAACCATCTTAGCTTCGGTATAGTTCTAAATTCTGTCTGCGCCGCAAGTCTTTTCCTTCCAAGCTTTCTAATTCTTCTAGTCGTAATTTGGCATTCTCTTCTATCGTGATCTTATTTGCAATCGCAATTCCGAGTGAAGGAAGCCGAACCTCTAAAGGTAACATCGCTCGGACCCATACACCGGAGCGTAAGGTGTAGCCCGAGTAGGAGTTCGAAGGATGTCCGGTAGGCCCATAAGGCTTCTAATAACTTCTCGTGCCAATTTCTCTTATTATCGTCCAAGGTTTTCTTTAAAATTTGAACAAGAGTTTTATTAAAAGCCTCAGCAAGGTCGTTTTCTCTTGGGTAGTAAATTGTTGAATATCGCCAGACGATTCCGTGTCTCCTGACAAAGTTGTTGATTTGTGTGCTTCTGAATGCTGATCCATTATCTGAGATGATTCTGCGCGGCACTCCGAAACGGTAGACAACTTGGTTCTTGAAAAACTGTAGCACGTGGTGTGCTTTAACTTCTCTACATGGAACTGCCTCTGCCCACTTGGAAAAGTAATCTGTAGCCGTAAGAATGAAGCGATGTCCTTTTAAAGATGGTGGTTCTATTGGACCCACTATATCCGTGCCCCAACATTCAAATGGCCACGACGCAATTGTCGGATGTAGCACATTTGGAGGTTTATGTAGAACCACTTCGTGCACTTGGCATTGGTGACAACTCTTGGCGATTTTCATGCAGTCGGTCATCATCGAGGGCCAGTAGTACCCTAATCTTTTAATTTTGATTTTCATCTTCGGACCCGACTGGTGAGCACCACAGAGTCCCGAATGCACCTCTTTAACAATTTCACGGGCCTCGGACCCGCTTAGGCACCTTAGCCACATTTGATCGAAAGACCTTCTGTATAATGTGTTGTTTATTAATGCGTAGGACAGGGTTATTTTCTTGATCTGATGGGCTAACGACCTGTCGTCTGGTAGTTTTCCTGTTTGCAGGTAGTCTACTAATGGTTGTCGCCAATCTTCTGTGTTTTCTGTCACTGTTGCAATTGATTCTTCTTCTTTTTTTGATTTGTGTATTGTGTCTATGTCGAGCTGTGATAGGACCTGGCGTCCATGAACTGACACTTCCACTGATTCATCTTGCAAGTAGGCAAATTCTTTTGCGAGACGGGCTAGCACATTTGCTAAAGCGTTCTCTTTTCTGGGAATTTTGTAGATCGTCACATTTGGAATCTGTTCCAACAGTTGTATGGCATACTGGAAGTATTGCTCGAGTCTTGGCTTTAAAATTTTATACTGTCCGACGATCTGTTGAATGATTAACTACGAATCCCCGTAGATGTTGATGTCTGTTATCCCCATTTGAATAGCTAATTCCAGTCCTGTTATGAGGGCTTCGTATTCTGCTTCGTTATTTGTACAAGGCTCTGTCAAGTGGTAGGAGTATCCTAACATCCCCCGCTCCGGTGTTATAAAGATTAATCCGATCCCTGCCTTACCGAGCACTATCACTTGCGATTCTTCGTTTTTGTGTGCTGAAGATGCTCCGTCAAAATATAATTCCCAACGTCGATCATCAGGGTCTTCTAGGCTCATTATTTGTTCATCTGGCAAGTCATCATTGAGAGGAGATTCTGCCTGCAAAGGGTGTGCTGCGAGGAAGTCTGCTAAGACTTGTCCCTTCACGGCACGAAGAGGCACGAAAGTTATATCGAATTGCAATAATATCATCGACCATCTGGCAAGTCTGCCGGAAAGCATTGGACGGGTCATCAAGTATTGCAATGGATTAAATTTTGAGATCAGGTCGACCTTATGAGAAAGCATGTAGTGCCTGAGCTTTTGAGCGGCGAAGATCAGGGCCAAACAATGCTTTTCAATTGAGGGATACCTTATTTCCGTCGGAAGTAAACGACGGCTTAGGTAGTAAAGAGCATTTTCTTTACCCTTATCGTCGACACTGGCTAACAGGCTCCGAGAGAGTCGTCTAAAGCCGCGGTATAAAGTATCAACGGTCTACCCGAGATCGGGGCCGCTAAGACGAGAGGTGTCATTAAATATTGTTTAATGTCCTCGAAGGCCTTCGGCATTTCTCTTCCTAAATAAATTTGGCGTCCTTTTTAACTAAGTGCCGAGAAAGGCTGACACCTACTCGACAAGTTTGAGATAAAGCATCGAAGATATGCCAACTTCCCTTGAAAAGATCATAGTTGTTTTAAGGTTTTGGGAGGCGGCATTTCTAAGATAGCTTTAATCTTTTCGGGTCGATTTCAATTCCACGATGTCAGACAACGAATCCTAAGAATTTCCCGGAGGTGACGCCAAAGGCGCATTTTAAGGGATTCATCTTAAGGTTAAATTGTCTTAATCGTTCGAAAACAATTCTCAAATCATACAAGTGGTTTTCTTTTACTTTGCTTTTGATGACCACCTCGTCCACGTAGCATTCGACTTGATTGTGGATGAGATCATCAAAAATTCTTGTCATTGCTCTCTGGTAGGTTGCTCCTGCGTTCTTCAGTCTGATTGGCATCACCGTGGTAGCAATATACTCGATCGGCGTTCCGAATGCCGTAAGCTTTTCATCTTCTCGGAGCTATCTTTATCCGGTTGTATCCCGAAGATCCATCCATGAATGAGAATATTTCATGTGTCGAAGCAATGTCGATCATTAATTCCGGGATCGGTAGAGGAAATTCATCTTTTGGACATGCCTTGTTTAAATCTCCGAAGTCCACACAAATTCCGATCCGACCATTCTTCTTTCGATCGGCACCACATTGGCTAACCAAGTCGGGTATTGTTCTTCACGGACAAATTTAGCGTCTATTAGCTTTTTAACTTCAAGCTATGACTTGTTGTTCAATTTCTAGACGCATTCTTCCGGACCTTGTCCGACTCGGGACGTGCAGGATCCACTCTAGCTTATGGACCGCGACCTCCGGAGCTAAACCCGGCATCTCATCGTAGCTCCAAGCAAAATGAGTTTTTAAATTCCATTAATAACTTGATTATTTCTTCGAAGTCTTCTTTATCGAGTAAGGAGCTAACAAAGGTAGGTCTAGGCTCTTCGCTAGTACCTAAGTTAACTTCCGTTAACTCATCTATTGTAGATTTAATCTCTTCTTCGAATTCTGGTGGAGCGTCTCTAATTTGTAAATCTTTAAATTCGTCTGTAGTTTCCATGCAGTTTTCATTGGACTTGCAAGTGACAACCAAGCAAAATTCAGCATCGTCAACTGATCCTACTGTGCCGAATCCGAGACCATGCTTTCAATCGGGTGGATGACCGGAGTTATTCCATAATTTTTCAAAACGTTGTGATTGACCTTTTGTCCATTTTCGAGGTAAGAAACCACGCTGAATTAAATTTTGAACACAGGGAGAGTACCACTCAAAAGGTAATTCCATTAATTCTGATGAAGTGACATCTTCAAATTGTACATTATTTTTCAATTTTGGAGGAAGTAGCACCACGGTAGAATTTGATTGGCTTTGCACCGCCGCTACGTACCTCTTTGACCACAATACCCTTGATCTTATTAGAATGGATCGGGGTTAAGGTCATAGTATGTACATAGTGGTTAATCTTCTCGTACATTGATTTGTATTCTTCGTTCTTCTCATCTTCGAGAGAGATCCTGAATTGCGGCTTCTTCCGACTTATTGTCGCTGCTTCTTTTCTTGATTTCTTTTTCTTCTTCAGAACTGTCTTCCCACTCAACATTGATGGTCGGTTTCCTCTCGTCCAACTATCCTAACGTCTCCGCCACGACCTCGTCCCCGGCCTCGACCTCGGATGCGAGTTGTGGAGAAACCTTCACCATCTCGCCGTAAGGGAGTGGTGAGTGATCGTTGGACTAGAACTTCGAGTTCTTCGTTGTCCCGAACTTCCTTTGCTTCATTCGTTATGGTATCTCCGGAGAAGATTGTTTTCTTCGGAGGTGCATAATAAGCTGCATCTTCATGAATTCCAATTTCATGTACGGAGAACGGTTGTAAGTCACCTTTGATGCACTTGTTCCCCTCCATCGTAGTATTCGATGCTCCGATGTAGAGATGATGGTACCATCCTCGTTTTCATGTATCCATGGTCGGCCCAGTAGAGCGTTGAACGATGTTTCTGAATCAATTATGTGAAATTTTGTGGTTGTCTTTGCTAAGTCACCGGTCTTCATTAGTAGTGTTATCGATCCGAGGGCTCTTTCTCCTTTCTGGTTGAATCCTCTTAATAACATTTTGTCGGCTTCGAGTTCACGAGCATCAATTTCCAAATATGCTAGTGTTCGAAGACTCATTATATTGATTGATGCTCCTGGATCCACCAATACTCTGGAGAGTGTAAACTTCCCAATTGTAACTGAAATGTACAACGGTCGGTTGTGATCTCGTCGTCCCAAGTAGTAGGTCATTGTCCGTGAAGGTAACACCTCGTCGTTCCTTTAACGAACAAACCTCATCTAAGGAATCTCCGGCCATTTGAGTCAATCGAATTTCCGGATCAAGTAAGGCCTCGATCGGAGCTTCTCTCATCTCCTTTGATAAGATGAGAGCATCGTAGATGCTCGGTCTGTCGGTAGTTTCCTAAGATGGGCTAGCACGTTGTAGTCCACTTTATTTTCATGTGTCTCGGCTTATTCTCGAATGGGTATTTCTTCTCGCTGGGTTGGTTCTTCTTGAACAACCACCGCTTCCCTTTGTCCTTTGGACCCATTCTCGGAGGTAAAACTCTTCCACTTCTTAAGTTAACTTCGCAATCTCTTCTGACTCTAGTGTTGGGCTTGCTGGTGTTTCTTCTTGAATCGGAATGACAGGTTCTTCTGGATTAGCTTCAGAGTCTGAAGGTTCTAACTCTATTGTGACTGGAGCTCCTCGAAACTTGCAAATAGATTCGTTGCTTGTTGAACTCTCGTAGCCTCCCTGGTGGATGTCTTCTTTGTCATCGTGATCGTCGAGATTGTGTATGATTTGAGAATTGTCGTTGGTATCGAAATCGATGTCCGGATTGTCGCTAGTTACGTAATCGTTAGAAACAGTCAAAATGTAGCCAACGCCATCACCTTTATCATTGTAAGATCCCACCGGAGTGAGCAGATAATCATACAGAGTCAGAGGTTCGAGGGATTTCTCCCCCGAATTCGAAACAACTATCCTAGGATAGGCAACCCCTAGTCTAGCCTTAGGAATCTCTGTCCTCTCTTCTTCGTCGATTTTCTTCTTCTCTTCAATCGTCTCCTGTTGAGGTGGTTCTTCTATCGTAAGTGATAGTGCCGACTTGACAGGCTTCGAACTCTGAATTGAAGCTCGCACCGAAGCAGTTTGGATGCTGTCTAAAATCATTTTGGAAGACCTTGACTAAGCGGTAGTCCATCCATCGTCAGTTGTATAGGGATCTATCGGAACGATGAGATCAGTCGAGATAACATTGACGGAACCTCCTTTCTGGGGTTCCTTCATGTACTCCTTCGGGATTGTTATATTCCCCTTCCGAAGGTTGTCATTGAGCCAACTTTTGAAGGTAATGCAATCTTCTATCTTGTGCCCAAGCATCCGGTGGTAGGGGCAAAGTTGGGATCACCTTTCTTGTTGACTTCTTCCGGTCTTTTAGGCTCTGCAGCTGGAAATCTGGAGTCTTCATTAGACTACGGAACATCTTTGGCACTGCCTCATTTTTGAATGGATTTTCCCTGCTCAGAAACTCCCTTAATGTACGTTGCGGATGAGGCGGTTGTTCATATTGTTGAGATGACTGATAGCTAGGTCGGGGTTGCTGGTAATTCTGTTGAGGTTGCTGCGGCCGTTCGGACGATATTTGTATCGGTTGCTTGCCTTTGTCGACTGCTGCAATGATCCCGGATTTCTTTTCAAAAGTCTTCACAGGCTTTTGCTTGTCTGTCTTATCGGCAAAACTTAATTGCTTCGCCTCCTCTTGCAAGCCCCCGGCCTTACTTAACAACTTCTCGAAAGTCTTAATAGTGAATCCTTTGAGGAGAAGTGCTATCGGGCCATGAATGCTTTTAAGTAAGATGTCGACTGCATGCTGTTCTTGTAATTGTGGTTCACACTTCATACTTAAGTTCCTCCATCAAAGTATGTAATCCACCAAAGTTCCGTTCGGCTTCTGCTTCTCTACCACTAAATCACCTATAGTGATGTGGTGCTGAGCTCCGGCGAATCGCTTGATGAAGAGGTTTTCTAGTTCGAGAATGTCTTCACTCGAACCATTTAGTAATTCCGCATACCAATCAAAGGCGATCCCCGACAGTGCTGCCGACGAACCGTCGGAAGAGTAATGCATCGCTCCCGCCGCATTGCAACAACCGGCACAAAAGTGTGCAACATGCTCGTCGGGGTTCCGGTTCCATCAAAGGTCTTGAACGAGAGGTGGTACGAAGCCTTTTGGGTATTGGACGGCGTCGAATTCTTCCGGGTAAGGTCTACCCATCCGAATGGATGTCCTCGCTCTTTGATTGTGCTAAGGCTTCTCGCACCTGCCGTTCCACCAAGCTCTTGATATCTTTTTCTCGGAATCATACTTTGTGTTGTATCTTTCTTTAGCTGATCATCCCCATTGACGGATGTAATCTCCTTTCCTTCGTCTCCAATGTGAATGACCTCTGGGGGCGTCTCTCTTTGGGGTTGCACTTGACTCTGGAGAGTGGCTAGGACTACAGCCATCTCTTCCATTCACTTCGCCATTTGGGCGATCGTATCGTCTTTCTCTTGAAGCTGTCTTCTCATCACTTCCGGCTCCTCTCTTCTGCGCGGCTGCGAGGAGCACCTTGTGAAGTTGACGAAGCTCGTGTTTCGACCAGGTTGATTTCTGCATACTCATCGTCCATGAATTCCGATGAATCAATCTCGTCTCCGAATTTCTCTTCTCTTTCTTTTGCTAATCGTCGAATATCAGTCCTCAACTTTTCCATAGCGTCCTCTAGCGGTCTTTTCTGTGCATCCTCACAGTTGTCGTGTGATAGCTGCCGGGTTCCCTTCTCACGAGTCCCCTTTATCTGCGGTAGCACTTTCTTCGCATTCAAGTCTCCCGACGAGACTTTCCTTCTCAGGTTGTTGTTTCAATCTTAGTTGTCCAGTAGCGGGACGCCATACCATCCTTCTAGCAGCAGAAGGTCTAGGACCAGATGGTCT
This sequence comes from Papilionanthe hookeriana x Papilionanthe teres, assembly GCA_022702705.1. Classification (NCBI taxonomy): domain Eukaryota; kingdom Viridiplantae; phylum Streptophyta; class Magnoliopsida; order Asparagales; family Orchidaceae; genus Papilionanthe; species Papilionanthe hookeriana x Papilionanthe teres. The sequence continues at coordinate 3,732,397 of CM040438.1, read as the reverse complement.
GTCAACCAAATGCTGGAAGGTGGTATCCTCCCTAATCTGTAATCCTGAAACAACGATAGGCGGACTAGCCTTCATCCTTTTACTTGGCTTTTCTGTAACGATGGCAGGTTCTACTCGTGGCCCAAGACGGGATTTGACTGGCACCCGCCCTATCCTTCTTAGAATCTCCGATACGGGGCATTTCTCTTTCTTTGCTAGTTTCTCGATCACAGTCTGTAGTCGGGAAAATGGTGTAATCCTAGCCCTTTTCTTTCTGCTGTCGTCGTAGTACGCTGGTCGAGGTAATGTAGAAACAATCCTGCGAACATTTTCCTCGTCAGCTGCGGCGGAAAGGGGATGGAATCTACTTCCTTCCAAAAAGGGTGTATCTTCAGACAATGGTATGTATTCAGGTAGTGGTGTGTACTCAGGGATTTCTGGGATTTCCTCCAGGAAAGCAACTTCGGCAGCTCTGGCCTTCCTGGCAATCTTCCTACTTCTGTTCCTTCTTTGGGTCCGTGTTAGTGATGGAATTCTTGAGCTGGACCCGATTTCAAAAACAGAAGGTCTCACAGGAAAGTCTGTACCCTCCACGGTAGCAGGTTCACCATAGTTCTGGATTTCCTTCCCCTTTAATCTGGCAGAAGCCGGGGTAGGTGCAGAGACAACTAGACCAGTGGGGGTAGCAAGAACAGTCCTCCTGCGGACAGCAGTACTCCTCTCAGTTGGAATCTTTTGCAGGGGAGGAAACTCTTGGGTTGACCTAAGGTTGAACTCGATCAACGGCTTCTCAGCTTCAGATACTTTGTTTGTCAGTGCGAAAAGGGAAACGTCGGTGATCTTGACATTTGTGTTTTCGAATCCTTGTCCAAACCGGATGATCCCATCATCGGGCAGCTCATCCTTGTAAACAGCGAAGTCCAGTCCATTGGTGAAGGAGAAAATCAGCTTTAGGGCTTCCATTTCTGCTGGGTAGATCCTGATTGTCATTCCCAAGTTATGCTTCTTCTCATCAGGATGAAAAAAAAGGAATCGAAAAGAGTCTGAACACATTCTTGTTCATGTATTTATAAGAAGGAGTTATTTGTTAAAAGAATCATTCATTAAAGGGTTTGTTTATTTAGAACGGAATGTTCAAAGGGGTAGAGAAGGCAATGAATCCGATTCAGAGTTGGAAAAGAAAAGAAAGTCTTATGCAAGACTTCTCGACTCGAAGGATTACTCCTAAGCTAACACCTATTGGGGGTCCACCCCACCTCAGAAATGAGGTAAAAGGATCTCGGAACCTCTCTGTTTAGGGGTGTCTAAACAGTGGCTCCTAAATCCGAGAGTATGTTGGCTATACTTGTTCAAGGTAGAAATGAACATAGTATTCCAACGGAAAGAAGGGTAGTTTGATCCACAAGGGACATGGATACACTACCGATTTTTGAAAGCAGAATTGTCTGATTAAAATTGAGAGAGGAATTTTCCCCAGCGGAGTCGCCAGAAATATGTCGGCACATTTTTAGGTTGTGTGTTTCATTTTGAAAAGGGGGGTCGCCTAACAGAAATTGTGCGGCGAATTTTTTTAATTTAATTTAAATAAATAATTTGAAAAGTAGTATTTGATTTTGAAAATAATTTGAAATTTTTAAGATATGAAATCAAACTGATGTCACATCCCAAATAGTTCACATAAACGAGCACCGCACCACAAACCGTGTATCTATTCCTAAGGATAGACACACTGCTTGATGGTGGGGCTCGATTAAATAAACTAGAAGCTTTGTGACATCCGTTTGGTTTGTGAACCAATTTTATAAGCCGACAAATTCCCCTGTTTAATATGAAAGAATTAAACCGGGTTTATATTACCTGGGTTCTTTAAAATTCCCTATAAGGGCAAGCCCCTATAGTTAATTACATCTTGAGTGACAGGAGTCACCTAAGAAAACTCTTGATATTAATCAATAATTCTGCTCTCAAGAATTTCAAGGTTTAAGTTTTCAAAGGATTGAATTTTGGAATTTCAATAGGGAATGGATCGAGCTTGGAACATTTTGTTTTGGGAATCCAAAAGGAAGAAAGGTAGGAGAAATTACAGATTCGAAGCGAACTTCGGTAATTTCCCGACTATCCTATTGTTTGGCTTGAATTTAGGAAAGTCCTAATATTTATTTAATGTTTTGATCTTGCAATTTTAATTAATTAGGACTTATATTCGTATGACATGATCATACAAATAGCCTTGAAGATGTGAGAGTTTATGTCGTATCAGACGACTACCTCGGAATCCTAAGACCGGTTAGGGCTTAATTTGCAATGCAAATGCCTAACAAAAGGTTGAGGATTTATGTTGCATTAAGCAAACTACCTCGAAGTCCTATGGCTTAGTTATTTAATTCTAAGAAAGTTTTGCTGAAGTAGACTTGTTTTGCTGATGACGAGGGTCGTGCTGCTCACCATGCTCCGAGCTCCTTGTTGTTGCAGAGGTTTAGTTTTAGAAGTCATAAATCAGGAGATTAGAGAAGTGCTTTGGTTTAGAGAAAATCTTAATTTCCAAGTGCTTTTGTGTTTTAATTAAAAACAAATCTTAAAGTTGATTATAACGACACCGATTAAGATCCCACGGTTCCATCCTTCCGGCATCGTTATTTTTATCGGATTCACTTAGTCCAGATGAATTTGCTAAACTCAACTGAATGAGTTCCACACTTTCATTTAGACCGTGGGAAATCCCGTTAGCAACACGTAGGTTACATCATCCGAGGTATTCCCGATCATCCAACGAGACGTTTTAATTTAGTTGTAATTGTAGTTTTGTGTTACGTTTGTGATTAAATTTTGAGTTGTTTTATATTTTGAAATGTTGTGGCGGTGAATTTTATCTTGCAATGACTTTTAACTTAGTTTTGGTTTCGGTTTTAGGGACTATCCTAAAGGTGTGGGTTTTCATGCAACGATTGTTTATCATGCAAGAAAAGTAAGTGCAATGCGATTAAATAAATTGCAATAATGTAAATTGCAAGAAAGTAAATTGTAATAAAATAAAAGCGTACTCGGAGGGTCTTCCCGTCATCCCAAGCTGCACTTAAAACACAATTAGAATATTTAAGCATGTTCCTAGGTAAAGCTAAGGGAAGGGTTATGGTTTTCTACCAAATTCCTAATCCTATAGCTAGTCATTTCCTATGACGTCTAGGTTCTTGTGTTTTGGTTTGAGGACGATTTTTCTTCATCAAAGCATAATTAATTTCAATTATTCTTACAAACATCCTATCATATTGAGGAAGTGCTTAAGAAGAATCTTAAACATCTTTTCAATATAGCTAGAATTGTTTTAAGTCCCAATGAATTTAATTATACAAATGAATTAATAGTCCGAGAATTCAAGTTTTGTTGTCTTGCTCAGTGAACTAGGACATTTGAATATCCTATAAGTGAAGTAACATTTCATTTAATGTTCTGTTTAGGAGTTATGATAACTAAAGTTTTTGAGGGCAAATTTGTGTTCAAATGGTTTATGATTTAGTTTAATTTCAATTAACGGGTTTAAATTTGGAATAGTGTTCAAGTTGCTTTATATTTAATTTCTTTATGTTTTAGGTGATGTTATTTAATTCAATTCAATTTAACTTTAATTTAATTTAATTTGGTTTAGTTTTAATTTTAATTTAATTTAATTTAGTTTAATTTAATTTAATTTAATTTAATTTAATTTTAATTTAATTTAATTTAATTTAATTTGTTTGATTTAATTTAATTTAAATTTGATTTAATTTAATTTAATTTAATTTAATTTAATTTAATAAATCTTTAATTTAATTTAAATTGATTTAATTTAATTTAATTTAATTAATCTTTAATTTAATTTAATTTAATTTAATTTAATTTGATTTAATTTAATTTAATTTTTTTAATTTAATTTAATTTAATTTGATTTAATTTAATTTAATTTAATTTAATTTAATTTGATTTAATTTAATTTAATTTATTTAATTTAATTTAAATTTTAATTTAATTTTATTTTTAATTTTAATTGAAATTTTAAAAGAGTTTAATAATTTTACTTTAATTTAATGATTAAGTCTTTTAATATTTTAAATCTTAAATTTGAGTTATCATTTTAATTAAGAATTAAATATTAATGAGATAATTAATTTAGGGATCCTTAGATTAAAGAACAAATCTCTTCCTAATAATATCCCTATTTTAATAATTCCAATTTTATTATTCTTCAAAATTTAATCAATTATTTAATTAAAGTTTGTTTTAATTATCTTCAAATTGTTTAATAGGTTTCTACCCTTTAATTATTTAAATTTCAATCATCCAAATCAGATTAAGATCAAATATTTTACTTGTTAATTTTTTATTAAACCTAAAGTTTTAATTAAGGGTTAAAAATTTAATTACCACTTTGCCCTTCAAGCTTAATAATTTCATAACTCACTAAATTGAGCTTAAATGAACTTGAAATTTTTATGTGACTTCACTCATATGTCAATAAAGACATGAGAGGAGAAAATGTGATTTTTCTGTATTTAATTTATTTATATAATTATTTTTGGTAGGAAATAGGGATTTCCAAGGAAAATTTAATAAGATGACCAAGGGAAAGTTTCTGTCCTTAAGAAAATTATGGGATATTCCTAATGACCAGAGGACCACTTGGACCAATATTGGTGATTTTTTGAATTATATTATTTTTATTATAATTATTTTAAGTTTTGGAGTATTAATTAATTTAAAAATAAAATAAGGGTTGAAAAATGAATTTTATATTTTTTAAAACTCTCTCTGATATCAAGGAAATCAGAGAATCAATTTTTACAATTTTCTGATTTTTCTATGATTTATTAGAATTATTTTAGTGGAAATACTAGAAAATATATTTTTTTAATTTTAAAATTACCTTAGGGCTTTAAAATTTAATATTTCACCAAATAGACCTAAGAAAAATTTGGGGTTTGCTCCTAAGTGATTAAAATTCAAAATGTGACATTTTGGTGAATTTTATTATTTTTGTGATTTTTATTATTTTTTAATTATTAAAATATTAAAATAATGCAAAAAATTAACTTTTTTAGAAAATTGTAACTTTATTTTTCATAAATTCCCCTGATATTAGAGATGCTCCAAAACCAATTTAGTGAATTTTTGAAAGGTATTTTGAAAGTTATGAATTTTTGAAGTTTAAATTGGCTAAATGGCTTAATCAACCCATTTAGTAGGGCTAACTGAAGTCCAATTGACTTCAAATTTTTATGGTGGGTTCCTCTGATCCTAAAGGTCAGTGGAGAATTGATTTCAAGTTAATTTGATGTATGATTAGCTCTAATTAATTAGGTATCTATTTTGGGTGTTTAAGCCAATTAGGGTTATTTTAAATAAATTAATCCAAAACCTATTTTTCCTAGGGTCCTCTGGTCATAAGAGACATCACCAAATTTTCCTAGAATTTATTTCACAACATGCTAATTATTGGAATTAAAATACTTAAAACAGCAATATGAATTTGAAAAATCAATAACTTTTCATAGGGATGGCCTCTGACTTTGGAAAATTCAGGGAATGTTCCCAAATTCAGAAGCTTTAAAAGCCCTATGGTCTCATGCCATGGTGAATTTCCTATATGCATGGAGAATTAAAACAATGCAGAAGGGAAATAAATCATTAAAAATAAAATACTTGATGAAATTAAATAATTTCTTTTCCACATTATTCTCCTCTGTTCACTGAGCAAGAGGGTATTTTTATTTTATTTTTCTAATTTTCCTACACAAAGTTATAGATTTTTGAAGTTTAGGGGAATTAAATAAATCAAAAATACCCTAATTTTCTATTTATCCACGCGGCGCCGCGTCAACCTCGGCAGCTCCGAAAGGCCACGCGGCGTGTTCTGGTTCGACGCCGCCATCTGACTCAGCGCTCCGGGGCCCCGCTGTGTCGTTCTATCTCCTGATCCGACGCAATCCTGGCCGTTCGTCCGCGCGTGTATTAAATGAACGGCATCCGTTCATCGTCCCCAAGCGTTCTCACCTGAGAGCCGTCCACACTAAATCCCTAATATCTCACTCAATACTCAATGGATTTTCGTGTTCTTATGCTCTATGGATTCGTCTTGAAGAGACGAATACATCTATACGGTGATCATGCATTGAAATTAAAGCATTTGAAATGGAGAATCTCCAGAAGCTCGGGATGAAGAATTAGCTCATACCTTTGCTCAGAGAAGTGTGGCTTCAATCTGAGAGTTGTGTCACCTTCGATTGCGTCCCAGCAAGCTCCAGATGAAGTCTCCTGGTCTGGTGAATCGCCTAGGTATGAAAGTGACCACAGCTCGATCACAAAGCTTGGAGGCTGGAGCAAGCCGGGTGGCTCGGAGAGGGGGCTTTTAGGGGAAACCTCTTCTCTTGGTCTGGTGAAGGTGCAGGACCAATCACTTTGGGGATTGGCTCAATGTGGAGAAGTGTCCTGGTTTTTGGTAAAATTTCAGTTGAGAAATTGGATTTTGTCAGTGGGGATTATGGCAAATTGACACTGGGGATCAACTGCTCTAAGGATGGAGAAGGGTTTGGAACAATTTTGGCAGAGTTTAGGCAAGGTTTGTGCAACTCTCCTCTCATGGCCGTGAGGGGGTCGGGTTTAAATAGAGGTGGGCGGAGGGCCTCGCGGGGGATGGCCGAGGGTTGAGATCAGTCTGCTCGGGCATGGGAAGAACGACCATGGTGGCCAGTGGGCATGGGGCAGCTCGACGAGGTGGAATTCCAAAGTTTGGCTCCTCCCGAGGTCTCGGCCATGGTGTTTTCCGGCAACCCGGGCGGGTGGCCGGCGGGCATGGGTCACCCTCGAGTCCAGGTGGGTCGGGGTGGAGGTTTGTGCGGTCAATTGGCCATGGACATGTGTAAAGGGTTTGAATCAAAAGGGTATGTGAAGAGGCTCATTTTGGCTCCAAATGGGTTAACCCACCATTTTGGGTTTGGTGCACCCTTCCATAGCTGATTTGGGCTGAGGGAGGATCGAGTGAATCGGCTAGAAAAGGGTAGAGAAGTCACCATCCATGAATATTTTGATTAATCATGGATTAAGGTGAAGCATTAAAAGGGTTAAAACCTTTTTAAGGGGGCTTAAAAGAGGCTCCTTCTTTTGCCATTAATTGCTTGATCACATGTCAAACCTTCCATGGCTTCATGTAGCTTGTCCATGGCTTGCATGGCTTGTCTTTGGCTTGGGGAAAAGCTTGGTCAATTTCATGAAAAATGGATTTTAGAAATTTTGGTAATTTGATGGGAATTTGTATGAAGCTTGATTTGGAATGGTTTGATGATGATTTTGAAACTTAGGGGTGATATCAATTAGAGGTATGATGAGAAGAAATTGCCATGTGGGCTTTAGGGCCAATTTTAGGCTTTTGTATTTGGTGGAAATGGGCTTTTAGAATGGTTTAGGAAAGTGGGCCTTTAGGTTTTGAAAACAAATTGGTGGATGTAAATTTTGCAAAGGATTGAATCCCATGAGTGTTGAATTTAGTTTAAGAATGTTTCATGAATGATTTGGAATAAACTTGAAGTGTTTGGGCTAGGGTTTGGGTTGGATTTGGGCCTCTTTGGTGAATGGGCCAATGTAGGTCAAATTGGGCTAACTTGGGCCAATGTTGGGCTAGGGTTGAAATTGATGTAAAATTAATGTTGGGAAATGTTTATGGGAGTGTTTCAAAGAGGTTTTGGCCTTGGTTGGGTTTTGATTTTGGAGTTTGGGCTTATTTGGGTTAAGTTTGGGTTTAGGTCAAAATTGGGCCTTTTAGCTTTGGGTTGGATTTGAGTGGGGTTTGGGTCTAAATGTTGGGCAAATCATGTTAGTGTTTTGTTTGTGGGGATGTTAAGGAAGATTTAGAAAAGATTTGGGGTTAATTGGAGTTGAATTGGGTGAGTTTGGGTTAGGTTTGGGTCATGGGTCCAAATTGGGCTTTTAAAGCCAAAAGTGAAATTGGATCCAAATCTCAATCAAATTGGACTTGTATTTGGTCTAAATTGGTGTTGGGAATGTTGAATTGAAGTTTAGAATTGAATTGGACCATAATTTGGGTCAATTGGGTAGGTTTGGTCTGACATTGGGTTCACTTAGGGTTAAAATGGGTCAAATTGGGGGGTTTGACAAAAGTAGGGTAAATTGATAAAATTGGCCCATGGTGTAGTTGAACAAAATGAAATTCGGAATATTTGGGATTTTCTGGAATTTTCTGGGAATTTTCTGAATTTTTGGATTTTTAGGTCAAGAGGGGTATTTTGGGTATTTGGAGGGTATTGGGAGGTATTTTTGGAATTTTTGGTATTTTTGGCTATGAATGATCAATTTGAGTAATGTGAAAATGTTTAGGAATGATTTTGGGTGATTTGGAAATTTTGAAAAATTTGGGTAATTTCAAGGGCTTTGGGTAGGCTAGGCCGGTGTAGGGTCCCGGGAGTCAAAAATTGAAAATTTGGGAAATTGAAGATTGGGTGAATGTAAGTGGAATAAAATCATTTTGGTTGAGCCATGAAGCCATATGAAGCCCACATGAGCCATGAAGGGACTCATTTGAGGCATCCACTATGTTGTTCCTAACCCTCTTAGCCAAGGGCTTAGGGGTTAAGGACCATCCATGTGGATCACCTTTATGAGTCAGGAGATCAAGTTGGGTATAGGTGTGGTTTTAGGAGGTGTGTGAAAGTGTAGTGCATAAGTGTAGTGTATGTGTAAGCTAGCCCTTCACCAGACCAGGCTACCCAGGGCAATCCTAAGGCCAAAGAGTCCTATAGGAACTCATCCTTTAAACTTCCACATTTGGTTTCAACCCTCTAGGTGATTAGGGGTCTATAGTCAAGTTTGTGGAGTTTGCAGGGAGCTAAGAAGTGGTTTGAGTTTCTAAGTGGTGGGTCCCAATTCTAGTCCTCTAAGATAGTCAAAGGAAAAGCCTAAGGCTAGATCCTAAGTACTAAAGAAAAGAAGAGAAGACCTCATCAAAAATGAGGTCAACACTGTTGTTCTACCATGCCCTTAATATCCTTTCGGGAATCAAGTTCTGTGCAAAATCTTTCTTCAGCTGATCATCTCCGTTAACAGATGTAATCTCTTTTCCTCCATCTGCAATATGGATGACCTCCGAGGGTATTTCTTTCTGAGGCTGGGCCTGACTCTGGAGAGTGGCTAAGGCGGCAGCCATCTCTTCCATCTTTTTTGCCATATGGGAAATCGTATCATCTTTTTCTCGAAGCTGTGCTCTCATTAATTCTGGCTCATCTCTTTCTAAAGCTGGCGGGACTCCCTGCGAGGCTGACGATGCTCATGTTTCAACCATGTTAATCTCAACATACTCTTCATCCATAAATTCTGACGAATCCACTTCGTCCCTTAATTCTTCTCCTTTTTCTCTTGCTAGCCGTCGGATGTCCATTCTTAGTTGTCCTATGGCATCCTCATGTGGCCTTTTCTGAGCGATCTCATGGTCGTTAGGAGACGACTGTTGAACCTTTCTTTCAGGAGTTTCCTTTACTGCGGCACTCTCTTCAGATCTGGGATCTTCAGTGAGACTTCTCTTTCCAGAAAGTTTTGTTTGCATTTGTTTGGCAATAATAGGTCGCCACACCATCCTTCTTATAGAAGAAGGCCTAGGACTGGCTGGTCTGTCGGTGGTGCGTAAGTAGGTGGTGTCCTCCCTAATATGAAGACCCGATACAACAATATGTGAGCCTTCCTCGCTAGCTCGCTCCTTTTTCTTTGGTCTTTCAGGGACAGTAGCAGGCTCTACTCGAAGACCGAGGCGAGACTTCACTGACACTCATCCCATTCTTCTCAGAATCTCTGATACAGGACATCCTTCTTTTCTGGCTAATGTCTCGACTACCGCACGTAATCGAGTGAGCGGTGTAGCCTTGCTCTTCTTCTTCTTACTGTCACTCTAATATGCAGGCCAGGGTAACGCAGCGACGATCTTTCTAGCATCTATTTCATCAGATGCAGCAGAGAGAGGGTGGAATCTATTTCTTTCCAACAGTGGTGAGTATTCTGGCAGTTCTTCCTCTTTCTCTTCTGGGATTTCTTCAAGACAGGCAGATTTAGCTTCTCTGACCTTCTTGATCATAGCAAACTTCATATTTTTATTCCTCCTTTGTGTCCTGGTTAAGGGCCTATAATTCGAACCGGACCCTATCTAGAAAACAGACGGTAACGTAGCGAAGTTTGAACCCTCCACGGTGACAGGCTCATAACTGACTTGTACTTCCTTTCCTTTCAGTTTGGCAGGAATCGGGGTAGGTGCAGTATTGACCAGACCGGTGGGGGTAGAGACGACAGTCCTGGGGGTAGCAGTCAACTTTTTGTAAATAGCAGCATTCCCTTCAGTCGGTGTGCTGCGAGGGAGGGAATTCTTGAGTTGACTTCAGGTTAAACTCAATCATAGGTTCTTCAGCCTCAGGCACTTTGTTCATCAGTGCGAAAAGAGTAACATCGGCAAATTTAACGTCCGTATTGTCAAACCCTTGTCAGAAGCAGATGATTGTATCGCTAGGCAGCTCGTCCTGTTAGACAGCTAAGTCAAGTCCGTTGGAGAAAGAGAAGATCAGCTTCGGGGCAGGCATCTTCTGCGAGGCAAGTCCCGACTATCAGTCCTGAATTATGCTTCCTTCGTCAGATTTAAAGAAAAAAATTGAAAAGAGTCCGAACACAATTTATTTAAGTTTGATTAAAAAGAGATTTTGTTTGTTAGGCGGTTAGTTTATTCGTTAAAAACGAGAGGAGATTAGAGAGGGTAAAGGACACAATCCAGAGCTCAGAAAGGAAGGGAAAATCTCGTAGGATTTCCCAACACGAAGGACCACTCCTAAACTAACACCTATTGGGGGTCTACCTCACCTCTTTGGGGAGGAGGGAGGATTCCAGAACCTCTCTGTTTAGGGATGTCTAAACAGTGGATCCAAAATCCAAAAGGAGTTGACTATAACCATTAAAGACAGAAATGAACGTGGTATGCCAACGGAAAGAAGCGTAATTTGGTCCACAAGGGGAATGGACTCACTACCGATTTATGAAAGTAAAACCATCTGATCAAAATGGAGAGAGGAACTAGTCCCTAGCAGAGTCGCCAGAAACGTGTCGGCGTATTTTTTTATTTTATTTTATTTTAGGTTTTTAATTTAAATATATAAATAATTTAGAAAGTAACATTTGATTTTGAAAATAATTTTTAAATTTAAAAAATTATAAGATGTGAAATTAAACCGATCTCACATCCCAAATAGTTTATATAAACGAGCACCGCACCACAAACCGTGTATTTATCCCGAAGAATAAATACATTGCTTGATGATGGGGCTCGATTAAATAAACTAGAAGATTTGTGACATCCGTTTGGTTGGCGAACCAATTTTATAAGTCGACAAGTTCTCCTGCTTAATATAAAGGAATTAAGCAGGGTTTATATTACCTGGGTTCTTAAAGTTCCCTATAAGGACAAGCCCCTATAGTTAATTACATCTTTAATGATGTGAATCATTTAAGAAAACTCTCGATAATGGTCAGTGGTTTTGCTTTCAAGAATTTCAAAGTTTAAGGTTTTCAAAGGATTGAGTTTTGGAAATTTCAATAGGGATCAGCTCAAATTTTGATCAAGTTTATTCTAAGAGTCCAAAGGAAGAGAAGTAGGAGAAGCTGAGGATCCAAGAAGAATCTTGGCAACTTCCCAAACTATCCTATTGTTTGGCTTCAATTTGGGAGTTTATTTGATATTATAATCCTGCCAATTTTAATTAATTAGGACTTATATTAGTATGACATAATCATACAAATAGCCTCGAAGATGTGAGGGTTTATGTCGTACCAAACGACTACCTCGGACTCTTAAGACCGGTTAGGGCTTAGTCTGCATAACATGATTATGCAAATGCCTAATGAGAAGTTGAGGATTTATGTCGCACCAGGCAAGCTACCTTGAAATCCTATGGCTTGGTTATTTAATTCTAAGAAAGTTTTGCTGAAGTAGACACGAGTTTTGCTGACGAAGATGGCCGTGCTGCCCACTATGTTCCGAGCTCCTTGTTGTTGCAAAGGTTTAGTTTTATAAGATGAAAATCAAGAGATGAGAGAAGTTTTATGGTTTAGAAATCTTAAAGTCCAAATTTCTTTTAGTGTTTTAATTAAAACAAATCTTAAAGTTGTTTAAACAAAATCGATTAAGATCCCACGGTTCCACCATCCCGGCACCGTTATTTTCATCGAATTCACTTAGTCCAAATGAATTTGCTAAACTCAACTGAATGAGTTCCACACTTTCATTTAGACCGTGAGAAATCTCGTTAGCAACACGTGGGTTACATCATCCGAGGTATTCTCGATCATTCAACGAGACGTTTTAATTTAGTTAAAGTTTTTGTTGTTCTGTTTGTGATTAAATTTTGAGTTGTTTTATATTTTGGAATGTTGTGGCGGTGGATTTTATCTTGTAGTGACTTTTAATTTAGTTTTGGTTTCGATTTTGTGGCTATCCTAAAGGTTTTGGTTTTCATGCAACAATCTTGTTTAACATGCAATAAAAGTAAAGCGCAGTGCAATAAAGTAAATTGCAATAACATAAAAAAGCGTACCTGGAGAGTCTTCCCGTCATTCCAAGCTACACTTTAAAACACATGTTAAGGCATTTAAACATTTCAACAAGTACCTTGGTAAAGACTAAAGGAGTGATTTTGGTTGTCTACCAGAATCTTAATCTTATAGCAAGTCATTTCCTATGACGTCTAGGTTCTTGATTTTGGTTAAGGATGAATTTCTTCATCAAAGAAAAATTAAGTTCAATTGTTCTTTAAAACATCTCACCGTATCGAGGAAGTGTTTAGAACGAATTCTAAACATCTTTTCAATACTTCTGAGATTATTTTGAGTCCAAGTGAACTTCATTGTACCGGTGAATTGATCATCCAAGGGTTTAGTTAAGTTTTGTTCCTTTGCTTAGAGAACTAGGATGTTTAATTATCCTATGAGTGAGGTGACATTTCACTTAACGCTTCATTTAATAGTTATAATAATTTAAAGCTTTCAGAGGCAAGTTAATTTGGTAAAGATTTTTAATGATTTTTATTTAAAGATGATGATTTATCTTAATGTGATTTAATTATGAAATTTTAATCAATGATTTTAAGTTTAGAATGGCGTTTGATTCATTTAAGTTAAACCTTTTATAAATTATATCAATTAATTTAATTTTTACATCATGTTTTAAGGTAAGTTATCTTAAAATTATTTAAAATTTGCAAATTTGACTTAAGTTTGATTTGAAATGATTCTTAATTAGTTCCAAATATTTTAATTTACTTTTTTAATTATTTAACATTTTAAGTTTTAATCGAATGTTAGATTATTTAATGATGTGGGTTTTAGTCAAATTAAGAATTATTTATTTTTAATCATTTAATTATTAATTCCACTTATCCTCTTTAGTTTAAGAGTTAAATAATATTAAGTTATTTATTTAGGGATTTTTAAATTAAAGAATTAATATCTTCTTAAGTTATATCCCCGTTTTAATAATGCAATTTTAATTAATCTCCCAAAATTTAAATCACTCAATTAATTAAAATTTCATTTTTGGGTTTATTAAAGTGATCAATGGGTTTCTACCCTTCAAGTTCCCAAAGTTTCAATCATCTAAGAGAATATTAAAATCAGATATTTTACCCCCATGTTGATTAAACCAAAAATTTTAATGAGGGGTTAAAATCTTTTAATTACCTTTATGCCCCTTTAAGCTTATTTATTTTATAACTCATTTAATTAAGCTTAAATGAACTTAAAATTTTTATGCCACTCCACTCACATGTCAATTAAGACATTAGAGGGGAAAATGTGATTTTTCTGAATTTAATTTATCTATATAATTATTTTTTAATGGAAAATAGTTATTTTCAAAGAAAATTCATCAACATGACCAGGTAAAGTTTCTATCCTTAAGAAAATTATGGGACATTCCTAATGACTAGAGGACCACTTGGACCAATTTTGGTGATTTTTTGAATTATATTTTATTTATTAGAATTATTTTAAGTTTTGGAGTTATAATTAATTATAAAATAAAATAAAAGTTGAAAAATGGATTTTATATTTTTCAAAAATCCCTCTGATCTCAAAAAAGTTAGAGAAATAAATTTTATATTTTTATGATTTTTCTTTGATTTATTAGAATTAATTTAGTGAAAGGTTGGAAAATCCATTTTTTAATTCAAAAATTGTTTTAAGCATTTAAAATTCAATATCTTTACTTTGAGACTTGAGAAAAATATTTGGTTTGTTCCTAAGTGATTAGGGGACCAAATATGACATTTTTATGATTTTTATTATTTTTATGATTTTTATTATTTTTTAATTATTAAAAATATTAAAATATGCTCAAAAATGAAAATTTTTAGAAAATTCCAATTTTATTTTTCTTATCCTCCTCTGATATCAGAGAAGTCTCAAAATCAACTTGGTGAATTTTTGAAATGTATTTTTGGAGTTATAAATTTTAAAATTTTAATTTTGATTATGTGGTTTATTTAATCCATTTGGTGGGGTTAAACATTTCCAATTGATTTCAAATTTTTATTTGAGGTTCCCCTGATCCTAGAGATCAGTGGAGAATTGATTTCAAGTTATTTTAATGTGTGATTAACTCTAATTAATTAAAGTTCAAATTTGAGTGATTAGGCAAATTAGGACTATTTTTAATGAATTAACTCAAACCATAATTATTCTAGGTCCTCTTACCCTAAGAAACTTCACCATATTTTTCTGGAATTTTTTAAACAATATACTAATTTTTGGAATTAAAATGTCAAAAACATTGACATAAACTTGAAAAATACATAACTTACCACAGAGATGGCCTCTGACCTTGAAAAATTCAGAAAATGTTCCCAAGATCAGAGGCTTCAAAAGCCCTATGGTCTCATGCCATGGTGAAATGTATACATGCATGAAGAATTAAATTGCTCAAAATAGTATTAAATTAATTAAAAATAAAATACTCAACAAAATAGATCAATTCTTTTTCCACATTATTCTCCTCTATTCACTAAGCAAGAGGGTATTTTTTTTTATTTTTATGATTTTTCTATGCAAAGATATCAATTTTTGAAGTTTCAGGTATTTAAATAAATAAGAAAAATCAGATTTTCCTACTTAAACCAGTCAGTGTCGCGTCAACCTCAGCGGCTCCAAAGCTCTAGGTGTCGCGCTCCCATTCGGTGCCGCCACCTGAGTCAGCTGCCACGCGTCCCGCTGTCCCGCTCCGTCTTCTAGTCTGACTTGATCTCCATTATTCAACCGATACACAATCGATCGGACGGCTCCTGGTCATCTTCTACGACTGGTGCATCCCGTGAGCCGTCGACCTTCTAACCCTAATATCTCCCTCGATTCTCAATGGATTTTCGAGTTCTTATGCTCTATGGATTCGTCTTGAGAAGACGAACACATCGATATGGTAAACAGGCATTGAAATTGACTTAAATAAAATGAAGAATCGCTGGAAGCTCGGGAGGAAGAAGAGGGCAATACCATGGCTATGAGAAGTGAAGCTCCTATCACAGATTCTTGGCACATTTGTTGGAGTCCAAGGAGGCTAGGGATGAAGCCTCGAGTTGTGGTGAAATGTCTAGGCTTAACTTCCACCAGGCCCGATCACAAAGCTTGGAGGCTGGAACAACTGGGTGGTCTGGAGAGGGGGCTTTCACTAGGGAACTCCTTCTCTACCTCTAGTGAAGGTGTGGGAAGAGTTAATTTGGATTTGGTGAAGTTTCAGAGAGTGTCCTATTTCTGGCATGATTTTCAGCTGAGAAATTGAGCTCGGCTGGGAGAATTCAGGGCAGGAGAACAGTGGGGTTCTTCTTCTCTAGGCTGGGAGAAGCTCTGGGAGTGATTTGGTGAGGTTTGGTTGAGAAAAATTTCAACACTCTTCAGCACCTTTCTCATGGCCAAGAAGAGGTGTTTAAATGGCCAGGGCCACTGGGCTGAGCTAGGGCTCAATTGTTGGGTGGATTCCACTGCTCAGGTGGAGAGCAGAGGAGCTCCAAGGTTTGATTTGGCTGAGGTGGCCAATTGAGTGAGTTTGGGTTTGTTTCACTTGGTGGTAGCTCTCGATTTTGACTCCCTCCAGCGGCTAGGCCGGCCAGCAAGGACAAGGGAGCTGGCCATGGGTCAGGTCAACCAAGGAGTAGGGTTTAATGGTGATAAACCAGGCAAGGGGGGATTTGGGGTGAGGCAAAAGAGGATTTGTCCATTTAAGGGAAGAGATCCCTTAAAATGGGGAACCCTTGGTCCATGGCTCACTTAACTTGGGCTAGGTGGATCTAGGGTGGTTCCTAGGGCTCACTTAGTTGTTGTGGATGGGTTGGTTTAGCCACATTTGGTTCAATTTGGTTTGTTTTGGTCATGGGTTCAAATTGACTCATTTGAGTTTGGGTTGGGCTAACTTGAGTTAGGTCTTGATTTGGGTCCAAATATCTTGAGCCATTTTGAAGAAGTGATTGCCATGAAGAAGTTTCATGAAGACATGGGGAGGTTTTGAGTTCAATTGGAAGGTCAATTTGGTGGATTTTGGTATTTTTGTTAATTTGGGGAGGGTTGAATCAACTTGGGTCCAAGTTGGGTTAAGGTTGGGTTTAGACAAAATTGAAAGTTTCAAATGGTTTAGGGGAATGTATTGAAGAGTTCCCAATATCAATTGGGAAGAAGTTTTAGGGTTTGGCTAATCAATTTGGTAGGTTTAGGGCGTGGGTTCACTTTAAGCTTAAATGGGGGTATTGGATTTCAAATGGGATTGAACTCAGATATGAATCAATTTGGACTTGGATTTGGTTTAGATTGATATTAATGATGTTGAATCAAGGTTTAGAATTGAAATTATTCAAAATTGAGGTCAAATGGGTTGGTTTGGTGAGACATTGGGTCCATTTCGGTTAAAAATGATTCAATTTGGGGATTTTGATAAAAGTGGGTTATTTTGGGAAACTTAGGCTATGGTTTAGTTGAACAAAATCAAATTGGGAATATTTGGGATTTTTTGGAATTTTCTGGGAATTTTTGGAATATTTGGAATTTTGTGCCAAACGGGTATTTTGGGTTATCAAAAGGTTATTTGGAGGGTATTGGGGTATTTTGGTAAATTTAAAAGGTGTGGGTTGTTTCAAAATAATTTTTAGGATTTTTTGGAAATGTTGGGTAATTTTTGGGGAATTTTGGAAATTTTGGGGTAATTAGGTAATTTTAGGTAGGTTTGAAGGACCCAATGTCACAACTAGGCATTTGGTAAAAGTTGAATTTTGATTATGATGAAGCTTAAAGTGAGCCATGGACCAAGAAATGTCCACCCTGAACATTTCATGGGTCGTTTCCAACCCTCTTAGCCAAAGAGCTAGGGGTTTGGACTTAGCCACATGAGTGCTCAAATGAACCAGGGGGAGAAATGGGTAAGGATGGTGTGTGTGAGAGTGCAGTGTGTGTAATCCAGACCTCACCGGACTGTGCCACCTGGGTATTCCTAAGGCTTGCAACAACCTTATAGGAGCTCACTATTTGTTCTCCATATGGTGGTCTTAACCTTCTTAGGTGATTTAGAGGTTTGCAATCATCCAAGTGGGATCCCAAGAGGAGTCAAGAAGTAGCTGAATTGCTAAAGGGTGGGTCCCAATTCTAGTCCTCTAGGATAGTCAAGGAGAAAACCTTATCGCTAGATCCTAAGAAGTACTAAGGAGAGAAAAGACCTCACCAAAAATGAGGTCAACACATACTTATAAAAATTCCTTTTAAAATTATACCTTTCTTTCTCTCATACTTTAAATTTTTTCAAGATATACCAAAACTTAAGTTTTGGGGAAGGGAAAATACATGCAAATTTAAATTTTATTTGTCCTTAATGAACTAATATTTTCTAAAAAAAATATTAACATAACATAAGGAATGAAGAATCTATTTAAGATCATTTAAATTTTTGAAATTATAAATAATTTAGTAGACTTAACCAAAATTTTAACAACTTTGATTGATTTTAAGAATAGAATTATTGAACTTAAAGAAGAGTAAGATTAAGAAAATTTTCTATTCATAGTAGAAATAAATGAATTTTAGAAGTATTAAGAAATCAAAAATTATAACTTGAAAAAGAAAAGCTCGAAATTCTTTTTGAAATCTATTCATGTTATAGTAAATAAGTGAAAATGTATAAGTTTGAAAATATAAGTTAAGGATAGCGAAGTTCAAAACCATTAACAGGCAATCCATATATAGTAATCCTCTCTATAAAAAAAAGAGAGAGAGAGAAGAAGAGAGAGGAGAAGCTTGAGGAGATACCTAATCAAAAATTGGGTTCACTTGAATTAGCTTATAAGAAAAAAAAACTGATTACATATTTTACTTAATTTTTATGCATGTATCTTTATTAGAAAAGATTTTCATGAAGATCTTTTTCTTGTAAACTATTTATGTGATCTTAATATAATAAACTACAATTATTTTCAAAGTGAATGAAAAAATTTTGAAATCTTATGATTTGGTAGTTAAACATTATTTAAATTCTTAAAATTAAACATAGTTAGTTAAATTTGGTTAATGATTTACTAAAGCCTTTATAAAACAAAAAATTATAAGAAATCTTAAATATTTACCATTTATTCCAATTGTTATACATTTTATATAGTAAAAAGGGTTATTTGAGGACAAGTAAAGTTTAAGTTTGGGGGATTTTGATCCATGAAAAAAATACCTATTTTTATGCCTTGATTTTTACCAAATTTTTAAGGATATTATGCTTTAATGAAAGGTATTTTTGGGTTTTGGATGTAGGTGATGCAAAAAATGTTCAAGAAGGAAAAAGGATGAAAAAGGAGCAAAAATGGAGCCAAAATGCAAAATTATCAAAATAATTGGCCTGGTGCCTAGGCGCCAGAATTCGGAGCCTAAGCGCCAGTTCGATACAGAATTCTGTAAGATTTTTGACGAATTTTGGACAATTATTTTGACGTAGCGGTTATTGGACCATCTAGAAGATTGGCAGTTATTCCTCGATTATAGGACATGTGATACATTATATTTGGACGCTTGGAAACGGTTAGGATCGCGAAGAGATGCGATCCAAAGTGAAGAGGTACGAAGAACTGGACGTAGAGTCCGGCGGCTAGGCTCCAGATTCTGATGCCTAGGCGCCAAACACACCTTCTAGAAGATTCATTGAACATGGATACATTTTGAAGAGGTGCCTCAAGGCAACCCTTGAAGCTTATAAATAGGAGGCTACTCCTTCAGAGAAAAATGCCCACTAACCACTAACGCCCAACCTAGTCCCCTAGCCCCATAGTCCATTAGAGAGAGAAATTAGAGAAATATTTTAAGGGCCATATTTATAGTTTCTTTTATTAATTAGTGAGTTTATTTAGAGTTTGTAATGAGAGTATTTGATGAGTCGGTGCTTTTGAAGTCTATTTACTTTGGAGTCAGAAGGATTCAGTGGTTCAGTTGGAAAAACACTTGAGATAAGTATTTGTATTTTGATTCAAAATTTTATTTATATGTTTTGTTGTTTAAATTCAATGTGTTCTGAGTAATTACTTTACTTTCTTCTTTTAATTATGAAAAGATAAATAAGATAATATAAAATTCGTTGGAGAATTAAAAACTATATATATATATTTTAAACATTGTGATGATATTAATACCGGATCTTAATTTATTATTTAAATTGGGCATTTAAATTGTTAAAATCTGTTGAAGAATTTTGAGACCTAGAAGGAGATGAATTCTTAACTATTAGATATCACATGAATCCTTGGGTAGTCGAAGGCCTTGCGCGGGTTATTCAATGTGAAGTGCAAATAAATAGGAATATATTCTTTAATGGGCTTAGAATTGATAAGTTTTTAGAGTGACAGGCTAAATTCTTGTAATTTGGTTTATAGAGAAGGAAAGGGTCACTAGTAGGGCCGACCAAAGCCACCCTTGGACATCTAGTAGTGTGAGCCTAGATTAACCCATTCTACTAACAATACATCCAGACCTGATCTATAGATTATCCAATGTTCTTTATACTATCGAGTGAATGTAAAGAATAGGAATGTTTATATTTGTAACAATACCATAAATTTATATTCTCTACGAATATTACATTATCTAAAAAGTCTTGGATTAATTGAAAGGAAGAAACTTGTTTTTATATTTTTTTTACATCAATCATTACTTTATTACTTCTTTATTTTTGCATCTAGTAAATTAAATATCAACTTTTTAACTTTAAAAGAAATACATAAAAATAAAATCAAAATATTTAAAATATATATATATATAATCCTCCTCGTGGTATCGATATTGGGGAATTTATTTAAAGCCCTATATTACTTTAAACGATACGTATACTTGCGTAGTACCCCTAGTGTGTAAAATATTTTCCATAAAATTATATTTATATACACTAGCCGCTATTATTATTTGAGTCAAAATATTGGCTATAAAATATTTTTGATAGCATAAATTACTGCATTGTTTGGTGATTGCAAACCAAGTTTTTAGTGCATTGCTGCGGATCGAGGGTCAGTAATCGCTATAATTATCTTAGAAGCTTAGGGTTTTTATTTTCTTCACAAGAAGTACCTACGTATCTGTGTATATCTATCTAAAACAAAATGGATAATGGTCTTTGGATCCCAATATGAACTACAGTAGTTCCATACAATTATCTCTAACCAATGATCAATTTATTATATAATTTGCCTTAGAAGAGTCCATTATCCACTTTCAAAATTTGAAAGGATCTCTAAAGAGATTTAATGATGGCCAATCAAAAAATAGTCATTATGGTACCAAATGAAACACAATAATAATAACAACAACAACTTCATAACTCTTACTTACAATTAAAACCAATAGAGAGTTCATGTTGCATCCAAACCCTACAAATATTTATTTAGGATTAAATAGATATAAGATCATAATAATTGGAATGATTCTAATAAAAACTAGAAGACAAAAACATGAAAGAGAAGCTCTTGCTGTATGCCTAAAATCATCATCTTTAACTTTGCATCAAAACCTCTTTAAGTCTTCTCTATGATTGCCTTTAAGAAGCTTTGA